>JBBPBX010041735.1:12555-28726 GCA_038048925.1 Garcialebias charrua | reverse complement strand
ATTTGTGGAAAATTTATTGAAGAGTTGTCCTGAGCAGGTTTCAACAAGCCCAACATGAGGGCAGTTTTTTTTTATTTTTTTGTTTTGCGCTTAGCTTTGAATGGCAGAAATCAAACGTTGCGGGAAATTTTCAGCTGCAAGTCTTTTTTTTTTAATGAATGTTGACTCTTTGGTTAAGAAAGTGCTTTAATTTTCTTGTATTGTAGTTTAACTGTTGTGTTTAATGCGTGTTTATTCTACTTAAATATTTTAATCCTTGTTCATCCGCTTCAACAAATTCGATGTTGCTGAAACAGACAGGGTGGCGCAGTTGGTTGAGCCAAGAAGGCAGCCGGATCGAGTCCCGGCCACGGGATCTTTCTTTGTGGAGTTTGCACGTTCTCTCCGTGCTGAACGGGTTTTCCCCGGGTACTCCTGTTTCCTCCCACAGAACAAAAACATGCATGTTAGACTGATTGGTAACTTTAAATTGTCCCTATGTGGGAGTGAGAGTGAATGGTTGTTTGTCTCGTCCCTGTGATGGACTGGAGACCAGGGTGTCTCCTGTCTCTCGCACAGTGACTATATGGGCACCAGTGACCTGAAAAGGAAGAAGCGGGTAAAGATGATGGATGGATGGATGGATGGATGGATGGATGGATGGATGGAACAGACAGCACAGTTGCCAGAGCTCTAAGCAAAATGGTTTCTTGCTCCACCGTCAGCCATCTTGAACTTTCTGCTCTCTCGGTGCATTCATGGGTTTCCTTTTTTATTTATTTTTTACTTTATTGAACTATTCAACATACAGAACAAAAGAACACAAATAGAGCAACAAATGACCAGTGTTGGGCACCATACCGCTAGGGAGCGCTAATCCGCTGATAGCGGACCTAAACAATTTGTTAGCGCTATAGCGGATTGACTAACTTTTATAATTCATAAGTGGATTTGCGCTATTTTTATTTAAAATGCAGTACCGCTAATAACTAATTATCTATCAGTAAAAACGAAAAAACTTATTTACGGGCTCTCTCTAAAAAAGCTAAGTCTGGTCCTCTGGACATTCAAAAAAACAAAACAAAACAAAGCAAAATAAACAGTTGAAACATTTCGTCTTTCGTCCGAAAGACTTCCTCAGTCTGAGAAGCTGTGTTCAGCTCAGTCTTAAACAGTGGATCAACCAGTTGGCTGATGACAGCCACTGCGGTGTGTGATCCACTGTGGGAGGGTGCTATTTATAAGACTGAGCTGAATACAGCTTCTCAGACTGAGGAAGTCTTTCGGACGAAATACGAAACGTTTCTACAGTTTTTTTTTTTTTTTTTATGTCCAGAGGACCAGACTTAGCTTTTTTAGATTTTTCTACCTGGATTATTGAGCATGCATGGGTATTTACGGGCTCTTAAATCAACCGGACGACTGCTCACAGACCATATCCTGTCAGCGCCGGATGTGGTCCGTGACAAAAAAGCGTCCCCCTCAGTCTCTTGGCTAGAGAGAGCGCTCTCTCTATAGCAGTTAGCAGCCAGTGTGTTACTCTGCAGCCTTATTGCTTGTTTTCGAAGAGTCAGACGAAGAGTTTTTAACATGGAGGGTGAACTTATGGATGTTTCTCAGCGGCCTACGCGACGCGTCAGCGCCTCATTTGCCCTGTTCAAAATGGCGACGGCCACAGAAGCGAAGGACTTTACAAGAAAACACGGTAAAAACAATTATTTCTTTGCTGAGAAAAAATATATTTCTTAGCTGACTTTATAGCACAAGGTTTTTCTGAGCTTAACCGTTTCACGAAATGGTCAAATCTGCTGGATTTAAAAAAGTAGTTCGCCATTTGCACGTTAGCGCGTTAGCATTAGCTTCCGCTAGCTTTGCTAAGACATAAGCGCTTTTGAAATTGCGGACCTAAATAAATTAATAAGCGCTTTAGAAATAGCGGAACTAATTTTTGGATTAGCGCTGCCCAACACTGCAAATGACAATCTCAAATTACAATGATACATATAAACATGTACAAATATCTACTATCATACCTCCTAAGGTCAACATATTCTTAAACAAATTATCATATCAACATCATAAATTTAAATCTAGGTAATAGTCTTATTCGAAAGTTTGCAAATAAAATAGTAAAAGTAAATTAAACAACCACATAACTATTTATCTAAAAATCTACATAATTACTAAAACATTCATGGGTTTCCTTCAGGAATTGTCTTTTCATTCTAGTTTGAAAAACATGCACATTTATTGATACTTGAGGAGTGAGTCATTTGTCTCTTGTGTTTCGTGCTATGGACTGGCGTCTTCTCTGGGGCGTCCTCGTCTTTCACCTGTTGACCAATGAGCTCCAGCCTTCGTGTGACTCCAGAACGGATCTGAGGTGGTCGTTCTAATCTTTGTGGTCTTGTGTCACAGATTCTTTGAGCATGAACTTTCCCTCCCCCACCCTGGTGCTGCTGCTGGAGCTCAAACTACATAATGGTGTAGTCACACCAAGCAGCGTTTTGAACCTCCAAAAAGCTCCTCACGCACGCAAGTGGACGCACTTGTGAATGCAACATGTCCAGAGCTGAACGCCAGACGCCAAGAAGCTGCTGGGTGTGTGGGAGGAGCTTACCGGTATACAGAGCCCTGCGCACGGAGTCCTGCTCACTCCGCCAAGCGAGGAGCTTTTATTTCCGTCTCTGTCGAGCAGACTTGACTGGTCGTGAAGGAATTGTCGCGAACACACAGCTACAATGAGTTTCTCTTCCATAGTCCACGAGCTCGCGGGTCTTTTCTTTTTTTTTCCGACAAACAATACGTCACATAGTGCGCGCGCACCCTCGTTTCCGCGTCACATAGGGACTCTCCCACTGCCCCCTCTCTTCTCCCCCCGACTCTCCCTGATTGGTTGACACACCAACCAATCAGGTGGAGTTGAGCGGCGTTTGAAAGTTTGAACCGCGAAATCTTCAACATGTTGAATGCTCGGTTTGGAGGTGGAAGCCGGTTCACGTGCACGAAAAAACGCTCCTCAGCACGCTCAACACGCACGCGACCTGACGCCAGACGCCAGGAGGTGCCTGGAAGTGCGTCCACCATTGACTTTACATGTAAACTGGACGCTTTGGAGGTAAAAACGCTGCTTGGTGTGACCACACCATAAGAGTCCGTGCTTTAATTTTATATTTACAGGAAGTCTTTAAAGGTTTTATGAAGTTCATGAAAGAAGCTCAGCGTGAACTTCAGTAGCCATGATTTTATTTTATTTTTTTACTAGAATAATCTTTGTGTCATTTTTAACACTTGGAGATATTTGCACTCTTCCTGTTCATACTAGCCTGGCCCTTGCCTTCCTGCACAGCTCCGCTCAATCCTCATTTCCCTTCACTGCACAGTCTGGGACTTCTCCCATAGACAACGATTTCTCCGGTAGATTTTTGACCGGACCAATCAGAGAACAGAAGGGGCGGAGTTTTTGGCCCCTAACCCACGCCCCCACCTGTCCCAGCGCGCAGCCAGCGAGCAGCCGCATGTTCTCATTCAAAGCGATGCAAAGCGATGCAGGACTGTTTTATATGTGACACAAATGTATTAATTTCCCCTTCTTAATCCCTTATCTGGAGTTTTCTTTTGTTTTTTTGGCCAAAAGTCAAGTGATCGCTCCCTCCTCCTCCTCCTCCTCTCTCTCCGCTGAGTGCAAAGAATAAGGAAGTGCCTCAGGTTGTCACGAGAGAAAAAAACTCGGGTTTTACGTTGTTGCCCGAGTCCCTGCATATTTTCTGGTCTTCTGGTGTGCTGGACCAGCGCTACATGGTTTTATTTTATATTTTTCAAACGTTTTATTAACATATAAACACAGAATATGCAGGCAGCGAGAGAAAATGCAGCAGGGGGCGGAGCTGATGTCAAGTTCGGCAGAGCACAGAGGGGGAGGGAGCAGAATGCTTTTCCCTGTTCAAAATTTTTCTAAGATCCAATGGTTTTGTTCCTCAGGCAGAGGCCACGCCTCCAGCAAGAATCGTTTCTCAATGGAGAAAGTCCAGACCCTAGTACGAAGCGAAGTGAAGGACAAGGGTCTGGTTTTAACCAGGCTATGTTCATACAGGAAGTTCTGAAAAGTGTCACAGCTCTTATATTTTAGTTTGTAATCATTTTTAAAACAAGAGATGTGTAGATGACTGGTCCACTGCTGTTTACTTCTTAAATAAAATAAAAAATAAATACCTGTTGTTTTAACAGTAGCAACCAAAAGAGATAATAATGAACTGTTGGTGACTTGTCTGAGTCCGTCCTGCAGCATGACAGTACAAAGTCTCATCTCCCCCTCATACTGACGGAGGCTGCTGTTACATTACTTCCATTAATGATGCAAATGCAAACGGATAAAGTCCTCAAGGGGTGTTGTTTTGAGGAGAGCACCTTACGGTGTGGACACCCTCAGAGATCCCAGAGGTGCCAACAGGATTTTTGAACGTCTGAAACTAACTGCAAGTCAGTCCAAGTGTCTTCACCGACGCTGATTAGATATTTGGAGTGGATCTTTGTTGGTGGTGGTGCGTTAATGTGAAAATAGGTAGATGCACTAGTACTGTGATGTCATTTTATGCAGGTAATATTTTATTTAAAAGTCATTAGTTCATTATTAGTCATGCAAATGAAACTTATGTAAAATAGTGTGCTGGCTTGGTTAAAAAAGTAAGCTCAAAATATTTAAAACATAAAATTGTTTTTCATCCTTACTGTGGAAAACACATAGTACAGAATTTATCTTACTGTAATTTGGCTCCAACAGACTTAATTAAATATGAATAAACAGTTTTATATTTTGTATATTTAATACAAAATATTTCCATCTACAAGATCATCTGTAGTCATTCATTTTTAGTTTTTTATAAAAGCTTTTATTAAAAACAAAGTCATTTACTTACAAAAGGTTATTTTCTTACTTTGGCCAGCACTGACTGAATATTAATATATATATTTTTGCAGCTGTGTGAAGGAAATACTGTGAGGTTTTTGACTTGTAGTAAAGTGTTTCCTTACAAAGTGGTTGTTATTATTATTAATAATAATAATAATAATAATAATAATAATAATAATAATAATAATAATTCAATTCTGCTTGTTTGGTTGGAAAACAAAACCTACAGGTTTTAATTATTCAAGTTTCTTTATTGTCATTCGCATCACATGTGGTACATGAAGTGGACTGAAAGTGTGTAAGAGTGCAAGTTACATCCAAAACCAGAAAAAATATAAAGTATAAAAATAACCGTATGATCTAAGATATAAACTAAGATTTACGCTAAACACTAATGCAAAATAATGCAATACATTAAACAGCAGCCCGAACAGGAGTCTGTAGTGAGAAGGTGGGTATGAATGCAGCAGCTTAAAGGCAAGAGATCAGCAGCAAACATAACCAGCACAGATCAGTCACACATCACCAATTAAAGAGGCGTTACCATACCATACCATTTTATTTATACATGTAAAGCACTTTAAACAGGAACAAGGCCAACCCAAAGTGCTGAACAAACAAACAAACAACAGGCAACACACAACATTGAAGTACAAAACGAAAGACATAAAAAAACACACATTGCAGATCATAAATAAAACGATAAAATACAAATCAGCTGGTGTTGAAGCAACAGAATAGTAGTGAGTTTTTAACCGGGATTTGAAAACTGAGAGGGAGGGGGCCTGTCTGACGAGCAGAGGTAACTCATTCCAGAGTCTTGGTCCTGCTACAGAGAAGGCCCTGTCACCTCTGCGCTTAAGGCGAGTTACTGGAACTCTTAAAAGTACCCGGTCCTCTGACCTCAAAGCACGTGGTGGGACATATGGGTGTATCAGATCCGAGAGATAGGCGGGGGCGAGACTGTTCAGTGATTTGTAGACATACAGGAGAATTTTGAACTGGATTCGAAGATGAACCGGTAGCCAGTGCAGGGAGGCCAAGACTGGTGTAATGTGCTCTCTTTTGCGTGTACTAGTTAAAAATCGGGCTGCTGCGTTCTGAACCAGTTGTAATCGTGCAATGGTGGCCTGACTGACGCCAAGCAGAAGTGAATTGCAGTAATCAAGCCTAGATGTAATAAATGCGTGAATCACTGTCTCCAGGTTATTTTTTGATAATATGGGCTTCAGCTTAGACAGTCGCCTCAGCTGGAAAAAACAGGATTTAACGATCATGTTTACATGACTGTTGAGTTTCATGGAAGGATCCATTATCACTCCCAGATTTGTGACTTTTTGTTTTTCAGACAGGGGTAGAGCAGAAAGGTCGATGCAGTGGTTCGAGGTTGTGTCATTGGGAAGGAACAATATGGCTTCAGACTTCTTATCATTGAAACTTAAGAAATTTAAAGCCATCCAGTCCCTGATGTCAGCCAGGCAGTCGAGCAGAGGTTGAATAGAGCATGTACCATTTTGTCTTAGGGGGAAGTAAATTTGACAGTCATCGGCGTAGAAGTGGAAGGGTATGTTGTGTTTCCGGAAAATAGCACCAAGTGGCAGCAGGTATAAGGAGAATAAGAGAGGACCCAGGATGGACCCCTGCGGAACCCCCCATTTAAGAGCCGCCACTGCAGAACTAAAATCATTGATGGAAACACAAAAGGACCTGTCAGAGAGGTAGGATCTGAACCAATTGAGGGCTGACCCTGTGATGCCCACCCACTGCTCCAACCTAGCAATGAGGATCTCATGGTCGATGGTGTCGAACGCGGATGAGAGGTCCAATAGGACAAGCAGCACAGAGTCACCAGTGTCTGTGGATAGGAAGATGTTGTTAAAAACCTTCAGTAGGGCAGTCTCAGTGCTGTGGAGAGGATTTAAAGCCAGATTGGAATAGCTCGGGGATAGCGTGATCCTCCAGGAAGCACTTCAACTGGGACTCAATTGTTTTTTTCCAGAAGCTTAGAAACAAATGGGAGTCTGGAGACAGGCCTGAAGTAGAAACAAATGGGAGTCTGGAGACAGGCCTGAAGTTAGATACTACTGAAGGGTTGAGGTTTGGTTTTTTTCAGGAGAGGTTGAACAGCAGCATGTTTTAATGATTTTGGCACCACACCCGAGGATAGACTGCTACAGTATTTACAATAGAGAGAATGGAAGGACCTAGAGTGGGAAAAACCTCCTTTAGGAGCCGAGGGGGGACCACATCTAAGGGGGAACCAGATGGTTTCAGGTTGCACATGACCTGCTCTAGAGAGGACAGAGAGACTGGTTCGAAGTGGTCAAATACAGTTACAGATTGAGGTGAGATGGATGGATCATGAGTAAACAGTGATTACAGTGATTATTTTTCACAGTAATTATCTTGGATAGGGATTCATGAGTCTAACAGCTTTAGGGTAGAAGCTGTTCCTCAGTCTAGTGGTTCTACACTTAATGCTCCTCAAACTCCTTCCTGAGGGGAGTGGGGCAAAAAGTGTGTGCTGGGTGAGTGGGGTCTTTCATGATGCAGGTGGCTCTCTTCCTGCATCTGGAGGTGTAGATGTCTGTGATGGTGGGGAGACTGACTCCAACATCTTCTGTGCAGCCTTCACCACTCTCTGCAGAGCTTTTCTTTCTGCAGCTGTGCAGCCTCCATGCCACACGTTGATGCTGGAGCACAGGATGCTCTCCACTGCACACCTGTAGAAGGAGGTGAGGACTGGGCTTCTCAGACCAGCTCGTCTCAGCCGTCTTAGGAAGTAGAGTCTCTGATGACCTTTCATGATCAGGCTGGTGGTGTTAATCCCTAATGTAAATCATATTTAGATGAAAATTATGTCTAAGGATTTACATTTAATTTTCGTGGTCTCTTTCTTAGAATAAGTGTGTGCTGTGTATTTCTTGATATTTAAGCCATGAAGTTAGAGAAAGTGAAGGAAACATGAGGGGAACCATATTGTGTCTTTAAACACATACAGTGCCACCCAGATGTAAAGGATTTTATCAGTGGTCAGTATTAAGCTGACCTCTTTATCCTTAATTAATTACTTATTCAGATTGAATAGTAATTTCACGGATTCTTTTCTTTTTCAGTTTACCCAATATTTCTGTGATCTTTATGATGGATAAATAAATAAAGCCATTAAGTGAGAGACGTTAACTTAGTTTGGTATGTCAAAGACACTACCATTTATTTATAATAAATCAACTAAAATCAACATCATTACACTTGATTGACATGATTTCACTTTCTTGCAATTTAACACGTCAGCACATTTAAATTGTAACACAACAGACATAAATATAGGATGTTAACATACTTAGTCTGAGGCTCTATGACTTAAATAGTTTCCAGCTTAGAATTGAGGGAAAGGAGATAGGAGGAAAGATGGAGAGATGGTTTAAAGGAAATTGTCTTGAGCATGTTACCAGAAGTGACACTTCCCATCAGATTTCTGCTGAAATCCAGGTACGTTTGTAAACAGCTCTTTACCTTTGACGACGAGTCTGATAAAGAGATGACACCAGCCTTTCAGGCGTACAGAATCGTTGCAGGTCCAGCACGTCCGAGCCGGTTCTGGTTTACGTTTCAACGTCTCCTGGGATCCGCGTCGATCATCAGAAAATATGTCAGCTACTGGTTGACTTCAAGATAACTTATTCCATAAAGGAATTTAATTCAAAGTTCTGAGCTTGTACGCTCGGTTCAAGTGGACTCATAACAAACATGTTATCAGCCTTTAACTGGATGACGTGTCCTTAGCGTGTGACTAAACGTCCATCCAGCTCTTTGGGAAAGTTCACATCTCTTGAAGTTCCCAGCAGACTCTGAACTCCCTGGTTCCTTCAAAACTCTGAAGCGTTCACGGAAGCAAACGCTTTTTACTCAAAAATGTTGAGATTAGAACACACTTTCCTCATTGGTCCGTGGGCCAAGAGGAGTGTGAAAACGTGAAGTGAAAAACTCAAGGTTGACAGCAAGTCTGTTTAGATAACAAAGAGGAATGTTTTGGGAAAGTGTCTGAAAGTGAAGAGACATCTCGACGCTTAGTTCGAGATTTAGCTGAACCCAACAAAAACAACTTTTGAGCAAGTCACTTTGACACATTATTCAACTCTGACACATTATATGGTCAAGTAACACAGTAATGCTCTACATTTAAAGAATAACAGCATATAACATATATCATGAAAATGACAAAAGTTATTCTTTTGATTACATTAGAATAAAATCAAAGATAGAAATAGTCTCTTTTGGTGACTATGTTCTCAGATTACAACTAATGGAATAATTTGTAGTAAATGTCTTGCTTTACTGAGAGGTCAGTAAAGGTCATCTCTGGAACAGTTCAAAAATACACAGGTGTATCAAAGTGGACACGGTCATGCCCACTACATCTCCCCCCTTTTGGAAGCCATCGCCAGTCCTTGGGGATGGGGTCCAACACGAAAGGAACATTGAACTGTCTCTGATCTTGAAGTAATCCAGCAAGTGGAAAAGAAAAATCAAAATTATAATCCCATAAAGTTTTTTGGAACTTCCATACTGTTCGTAGGTAATCCCATTGCGGTAAGCTTTTAATCCTTTGGAAAACTGAGTCTGTTAACTCTTGGAAAACAAAGTCTGTGATCCCTTGGAAAACAAAGTCTTATAATCCACAGCGGTAATTCCACAGCAGTAATTCCACAACGGTTAGTTTTGTTGATTGATCAGCAACAATTGTTTTCATAATCAGCATGTAGAGGGGATCCCTCGATTGACGCAGAGGAGGCGACCCTTGGATGAAGGTTGAAGACCAAGCGTTGGAGCTGCAGGTCCCCACATCGAAGGTTGTTGGCTGGTTGGTTTCCAGTCAGTGCCACTCTGGTTCTATGTGTCATGCAATTATGTGGTTTTTTAGGTGGGCTTATGATTGGGATTTTACATTAGGCCTTACCTATATGCACCTGGTATGTAAGCTATCATGGTTTAGATCAGCTACAATTACCAATTAAGGGGTGGATCAATTCTGTAAAATTAGATATAGGGATCTATACCTATAAAATTTTGGAGGGCTTCTGTAACGAAGGCCTCTAATTCCAAACTATTCCTCCATTCATTACTTAGTTTAGGTTAAACTAAAATAGAAAAATGAAATATAGTTTGATCTAAATGTCTGTTGTCTTTTAGACGAACGACGTAGGATTTGGTATTCCTAATAAATTTTGAAGTCTATGGCGAGACTCATCAAAATGAATAGATAATCTAGAATAGAAACGATCGAATCGGTTCAATTTAGAAATTGTGAGACCAGTGTAGTTTATGGTACCTTGAGTAGCTTTAAACTACATTGACTCTTCGACGATTGAGATTTAACAAAACGAACTGCATGTTGGCATAGTTAAATCCATATCATTCATTAACCAATGTTAATACAAAACCTTTTTGGCTGGGAGTGTTCAGAACCAAACAATATCTCAACTAATGACAACAGTAATGACTAAACAACAAGGAAACAACGTTTCACTGCTTCGACACACTCTTGTCGTCAGATTCCAAAGTGCAACACACAAGAAAAACAGGTCTCAACTTTATGACCGAGGTCAAATTAAATCTCGTGGATTTAAACGGTTGTTAAGATTAGTTTTTGTTGTGGGTGTTAGACTTAGCGTTTCTAAGTTCAAATTGGACAATGCGACTTATAGGGTGGAAAATACGGTAGTTTAAACCTGATTAGTTTATTTACTAACTTGTGTTTGTACGACCTTATTATCCCATGAAGTCGGTGAGTTTGTGAGATCTTTGTCTTTTGTGGAGTCATTGAACGCCTTGTAAGGTTTGATCTGATTTCGATGTACCCATTTAGCAATTGGCTCTTTGCGGCCTTTGCTGATTTTGATTTCGTAGACGACTGAGGACACTTTGTCTGTTATCAGATGAGGTCCAGTCCACCTGGGCATTAGTTTGCGGGCGAGAGTTCCGGTCTCGGACCCTCCTTTCCCGGTTGCTGGGGCGAACGTATAGTACCAGACTCTGTCTCCCACTTGGAGTTCATTGTGAGAGGCCTTCTGGTCATAGTACGCCTTACGTCCTTCAGCGGATCTTTCCAGGTTTTTCTGGGCGAAAGCAAAAGTGTTTCTGAGGTGTACATTCAAATCTTTGTCTTTGGCATGGCCTAACATCACCCCCCTTTGGTCATGGGGGACCACGAACACAGGTGAGGACGTCCGTCCATGGGCACAAGTTAGGATGCCACTGTTTAGTTTAAGCTGTTCACGCAGCCGAGAGAAGACAGGAACCTCTTAGGTTTCGGCCAACGTATCTTCCTACGTTTACCTCTTTCCGTGTAATTCAGGTGTGTCACAACCGTCGGCGCAGTCGCAGGTGTGTCTGATTGTACAGACTGCGACGGGTCACTGTCGTTGTGTGTGTCTTCCCACTTCTTGACTGAAGAGGGGCTCTTTGAGTCTGTAAAAACTATGTCATTTCTGATTAGTTCTAGACACAAATGTCCCTGAACCAAGGTTTCATCGAAAGCTTGGCTGATTGCCGAATTACCTGTCCCAGAGGACAGTACAGCGTCTTCGGTGTGGGATCCTTGGATCTCCACACCTTTCTCTACCAGTGGTAGGTAATGTGAGTTTGCCCCCTTCTTGTCTGATGAGGGGTCCTCATAATCTGCAACAATGATGTCCAAGTGACTGTCAGCGTTTGGATGACTGTCATTTTCTGGACTCAGATGCCCTTGAACCAAGGTTTCATCGAAAGCTTGGCTGATAGCCGATTTACCCGTCTCAGAGGACAGTACAGCGTCTTCGGTGTGGGATCCTTGGACCTCCACACCTTTCACTACCTGTGGTAGGCAGTGGTCAGTGAGTGCCGATTGTTTCAGCTCGCAGAGGAGGTTCTCTTGTTGGGTCAGAGTTTGGTCCAACTTTTGGGTCTCTTCTGTCTCACCTATAGTTGAAGGTTCACTTACCGGGCTCCCGTCCTCGGATGAGGAGTCCCTTGTGTCCTCTGCGGTACCTGCGGTTAAGCCTAGGATATAGTTGACGCGTCGCATAGGGTGCGCAGCCAAAGTGACGCAATCGCGAAGTCCCCGCCGCTTTGGCCAGCGCGTTGGTTTCGCGCGTGGTCGTGCACCTCCCAGATTTTGAAGCTCCGCAAGCCTAGCGCGCGCGCCGAATTGATTGACAGGTCGGGTGTGGACCTCACCGACAGCCTTCACGCCAGATTCTGCAGCTGTCTGCGCCGCTGTGGTCGTGGAAACGGCGTCGCGAGGCATGGAGGAATGTTTTGTGACACAAAATGTATTAAATTCTCCTTCATTCCTGATCTGGAGTCGGACTTTTCTTTTGTTTTTTCGCCAAAAGTCACGTGATCGCTTTCTCCTCCGCTGACTCCATGCATTAAAGCCGCAAATAAAGACAACAGTTCAGCACGCGAGCGGAAAGCTATTTCTTTTTGTTGTGTGATTTCAAACAGTTCTTCTTCTACGGTAGATTTCTTCTTCTACACCCTTTCTTGCAACATATGCACAGGTTTTAGAGGGTACTGCCACCTGCTGGTCAGTAAAAGAACAGCACTTTGCCAAGCGCTGCCGTGCCACACCATAAACGCATGCACAGTGCGCGCGCAGCACGTGCGCTCCAGCTTGCGGACTAAAGCGCGACTATATCCGAGCCATTAGGCAGTCTGTATCGCAACTAGGAGGCACTTTTATTGGCAGGGGTTTTCTCACTGTGCTCCACATTTTCTGTTGACCATAATCTATACACAGGTGTATCAAAGTGGACACGGTCATGCCCACTACAAAAGATTATTACTTTTCATGCTGATGTAGCTGCAAATGACTGTGACAGTTCCCCTGACGGCTCCAACCATTAAGTCAATTGGGAATCTCAGTAAATTAAAGGGATTGTGACATGATTTTTTTACTATTCATAAAATTGCTCAAAATATATATATTTTATCATTTAAATATGTTTGTTTTTGCAAACAAAATGATAAATCACTTTAATTTTGCTTTAAAAGTGATTTTGAACTTCAAGCCGTGTTTAATCATGGGAAATCCGATTACACTCGAACGCACCATATGTGATGTCACACTGGGCAGAGGGCTGTGGTGTCTTTAATAGCGGACAATTTAAAACTGGACGAATTTAGCAATCTATGTGAAGATTTGAGCTATTTGTCTTCATTTTGGGAAGCAGAAAATAGTTTGGGTGATGGAACAAGAAACAACAGGATCTAATTTAGGTCTGATGCTGTATCAGACTTCCTTCATGTCGAGCTGCTCATACCTGCGCACTGTGACAAGCCCAGAGCTCTGCCCGGTGTGACATCACAGATGGTGCGTTCGTGTGTAATGGGATTTCCCATGATTAAACACGGCTTGAAGTTCAAAATCACTTTTAAAGCAAAATTAAAGTGATTTATCATTTTGTTTGCAAAAACAAACATATTTAAATGATAAAATATATATATTTTGAGCAATTTTATGAATAGTAAAAAAATCATGTCACAATCCCTTTAATGTTTACAGAGATGCTCAGAAGACAGTTAAATTTAGATTTATATCTGATGGAATTCTACAGAGCAGCATTGGAGTAAATGAGTGATGGAAACACTGAAGAGGCACCACGCTTGGTGTCTGTGTGCATGTTTGTGCACGCTGTGGAATGTAGCCACACCAGATTCACAAGACGATTTAAGGAGAAACCGCTCAAACCTATAGAGTTTTAAACAACGGTTGTCTTTTTTTTTTTCCTCAGAGAAGAAGGTTTTATGTACATTCTGGACGCTAAAGTACGACACTTGATTGAGACACAAATGTTTATCTTGCAAAACGGGTTTACATTTGCAAACTGAAATATGAGTCCGTTTACATCCAGCTATAATTTGGTTTGTAACAATTTATCACGCATTTTCTTCTGAAACAGGTTTTCATTTAGGAACTCATTAACTCAGCAGGTAACCTGATGCTACAAACTAAACTCATGCTCTTGATGAACTCGTTTCTTAAAGCTGCAGCCTCGAGTCCTACATTTATCAAGTGGAGGAGATTCATCAATGCCTAATGTGCTCACTAATTTGAGCCTCTGATTCAGATGTGTCCCTTTTAATCCTAAGGATGTAATTATTTAGGCCTGCTCATGTGTTGTGTTGACAAGGCATGTTTGCCAAAACAGAAACTGAAGATATTCAGTTAAATACCCAGATCTTCCTTGTAGTGTGACAAAGAATTAGGCAGATGACAGATTTTAGTGAGCATAACCTGCTTGGCTAATTAGCCTTAATAAGGGGCAGGTGCTGCAAGCGATGATGGGAACACTGAGGACGTCTCCTGTGTGGAGAGGAAATGCAAAATGACAAAAATGTACTGTAACAAGGTGTGCACAGGAAAGGCTGGGAATGATGTCGACAACAACATGATTAAAAACAGACAACAACATGATTAAAAACAGCAGAACACACTGCTGGACTTTTTGCACAAGAGCGATTAGTTTAAACTGGCAAAGAGTGCTGCGTAGCAGGAATTAGGAAAACATAACTGGCTTTGTCGTTAACTTTTAAAAATTTTAGACAATTTGTAATAGCAACAGATAAAAATAAATGTCAGCTACACATTTCACATAGCAGATCTGTGGCAGGTTATTATCAATCAATAATGTCTGTCTTTATGATTTTGATTAAAAAAAAACATTATGTGAGGCCTAAAAATCTTTTTTGGAGGTAAAATTAGATTTTGACAGATACCGTAATTTCCAGACTATAGGTCGCAGTTTTTTGCCTAATTTGCATGCCCTGCGACTTATTGAGCAGTGTGACATGTTTATGGAGTTTCCCCGTATTTTTAGACCAATTTTTGGCTCAGATATGACCATTTTTCCTTTTGGCAAAAAATGGTGCAGTACCACTTTCGGCCGCTAGGGTCTACCGACCGTTCTCACCTCATGTGTCCGACGGCAGCCTCCTCTGGTCGGACACACTCTGTCGCTGCCCGGCCTCCTGCTCTGGAGGTAACTACTGTTAGCTTCGGTTTTTGTCCTGCTACTATTTGTCTAAATAGCTCACTAACCACACAGCAGATTTTCTTGAAACCTACAGAAAGTAATTATTTGGTGTTCATTTACAAACTGTTAGCTGTTTGAGTTATTTGAAATAAAATTCGATTTATTTCTAATTTATTTTCGCAGCGCACGCGATGGTTTGGAAGACGTCAAAGCGAAACAATTTAAATCCAGCTGATTTGACCATTTCGTGAATTTATTAAGGAACGGTTAAGCTCAGGAACCCTTGTGCTATAATGTCAGCTATAATTTTTAGCAAACAAATAATTGTTTTTACCGTGTTAATCTTCTTAAAGCCTTGCTGTGCGCTCCTGTGGCAGACATTTGCAGCAGAGCTAAACACTCGGACCACATTTCCGGGTTGTCTCAGCGGTGACGCGTCACTCAGCGGTGACGTAGGTGCGACCTAACTGAAGGTGAGACCTGTTTATGGATTTTTCCCTTTTATTGCCAATAATTGGACAAAGCGAGCTATAGAGGGGTGCAACCTATCAGGCGGAAAATACGGTAAGTGTTATCTTTCAACCTCTTTAAAAGACCCTGGCAGGATGCTGGGCACATGTTTTAGAGAAAGATGGACGTGTCTTAAAATAAGCCAAGCATAGCAGTTGTCTTTGCATTGATCACCTTCCTGGTTCAGTGCTTTTCACACTTCAGAACTGGTATAAATAATAAACCAACTATGTTCACATAAAGTCAATGTAACGTACCGGTAGTTAACATTTGGCTTCAGGTCCATTTCAAGTCTATCACCTGAAATCTGTCTTATCTGTCAGCAGCTGCTGTTTTCTGCCTGTAGGCAAAGCTTCAGAGGGTGTGATGGAGAGTGTGGGAGGTGAGGAGCTGGAATATAAAAATGGAGCAATATTCTGTAATTTCACCAAATTGAGGAGTTGTTGCAGTGAATCCACTGGAGAATGTCCAGTAATGAATTATTTTGACTTTGGAAGGCTATATTCATCATCCATCCATCATTTTTACCCGCTTCTTCCTTTTTGGGTGACCAGTGCCACTGGTGCCCATGTCCAGCACTCACTGTGTGAGAGGCGGGGGGCACCTGGACAGGTCTCCTGTCCATCACAGGGACACATAGAGACAAACAAGACAATCAACCATTCACTCTGTCACTCTCACCTAGGGTCAATTTAGAGTTACCAATCAGTCTAACATGCATGTTTTTGGTCTGTGGGAGGAAACTGGAGTACCT
>JBBPBX010041735.1:0-11698 GCA_038048925.1 Garcialebias charrua | reverse complement strand
ATAATAATAATAATAATAATAATAATAATAATAATAATAATAATAATAATAATAATAATAATAATAATAATTTTGCCTCTATAACAACATCAACTACTACCTCATACATATACTGTGTACATTAACTCATATGCTGCTTTGCCACTTTGCAAATGTCAATGCTAGAACCTTTAGTTTATTTTATAGTTATACTTTTTATACTTTTTTTATACTAGTATGCAAAAACTCAGGACAGTATTATGTTCATTAAATGTTTAGTGTTTTAGTTTTAGTTTTAGAGTTGGTGTAAATTTGTATACTCTTATACCATTATGCAAAAACTCAGGACAGTGTCACAGTTTTACTATTTTATGCTTATGTCTACAGTATTATTATATGTTTCAGTGTTTCAATGTTTAAATAGTTACTGTTGCACCGAGGGACTGAGAGAAACGAAATTTCAATTCTGTGTATGTCCTGTACATATTGCAGTTCTGACAATAAAGTTGACTTTGACTTTTGACTTTGAAAGTGCAGAGGTGAGAGGGCCTTCTCTGTAGCAGACCCAAGACTCTGGAACGAGTTACCTCTGCTTGTCAGACAGGCCCCCTCCCTCTCTGTTTTCAAGTCCCGTTTAAAGACTCACTACTATTCTGTTGCTTTCAACACCAGATGATGTGTTTAGTTGTTATATTTATTATCTGCGACGTTTTTATGTCTATATTCAGTTTTTTTTTAACTTCATTTTGTATGTTGCCTATGTGTTGCCTGTTGTTTGTTTGTTTGTTTGTACAACACTTTGGTAGGCCTTGCTGCTGTTTTAAGTGCTCTATAAATAAAAGGGTAATATTATCCGAACTCCAACACAATAGCAGGGTTTACCGCATTAACTGTGGTAAAATGAAGAATGTTGAGCATCTTGTTAATTTGCTGACAGACCTGCTGGATTGAATGATAGGTCCCGTCATGGATATGACTCGTGGGGAAAAATAATAATAGTAGAGAGCTGCAAAAAAAAGTATTGTACGCCTTTATTCTCATAAGATTAAGACTTTATTCAACTTTGTTCTTGCAACTGTATGGCTTTACGTTTTTTTTCTTGGCATGGCACTAATACTCCGTCGTACAATCACAACCAACCCAGATTTTCATGTACCCTTTTTTTTCTTTCATTTTTAGTATTGCATGTTGAAAAATATTTGCAATAATAAACTGATCAGCTGTCAAAAGATGACCTTAGGTTCTCGTTGGACTCTTTCCCTCGTCTAATTTAGTCTCTTGGTGATGGGTAGGGCAGCACGGTGGCACAGTTAGTAGAGCTGCTGCCTCTCAGAGCAGGTTATCCTGGTTCAAATGGGGGGGGTCTTTCTGGGTGAAGTTTGCACGTTCTCTCTGTGTGGGTTTTCTCCAGGTACTCCAGTTTCCTCCCACAGACCAAAAACATGCATGTTAGGCTGATTGGTAACTCCCTCTTGCACAGTGAGTGCTGGACATGGGCACCAGTGGCACCGGTCACCCAAAAAGGAAGAAGTGGGTAAAAATGATGGATGGATGATGAATATAGCCTTCCAAAGTCAAAATAATTCATTACTGGACATTCTCCAGTGGATTCACTGCAACAACTCCTCAATTTGGTGAAATTACAGAATATTGCTCCATTTTTATATTCCAGCTCCTCACCTCCCACACTCTCCATCACACCCTCTGAAGCTTTGCCTACAGGCAGAAAACAGCAGCTGCTGACAGATAAGACAGATTTCAGGTGATAGACTTGAAATGGACCTGAAGCCAAATGTTAACTACCGGTACGTTACATTGACTTTATGTGAACATAGTTGGTTTATTATTTATACCAGTTCTGAAGTGTGAAAAGCACTGAACCAGGAAGGTGATCAATGCAAAGACAACTGCTATGCTTGGCTTATTTTAAGACACGTCCATCTTTCTCTAAAACATGTGCCCAGCATCCTGCCAGGGTCTTTTTCTAAAGAGGTTGAAAAATAACACTTACCGTATTTTCCGCCTGATAGGTCGCACCCCTCTATAGCTCGCTTTGTCCAATTATTGGCAATAAAAGGGAAAAATCCATAAACAGGTCTCACCTTCAGTTAGGTCGCACCTACGTCACCACTGACGTAACGCGTCAGCGCTGAGACAACCCGGAAATGTGGTC
Organism: Garcialebias charrua; assembly: GCA_038048925.1. Taxonomy (NCBI): domain Eukaryota; kingdom Metazoa; phylum Chordata; class Actinopteri; order Cyprinodontiformes; family Rivulidae; genus Garcialebias; species Garcialebias charrua. The sequence continues at coordinate 9,546 of JBBPBX010041735.1, read as the reverse complement.
CGAGTGTTTAGCTCTGCTGCAAATGTCTGACACAGGAGCGCACAGCAAGGCTTTAAGAAGATTAACACTTAAAAACAATTATTTGTTTGCTAAAAATTATAGCTGACATTATAGCACAAGGGATCCTGAGCTTAACCGTTCCTTAATAAATTCACGAAATGGTCAAATCAGCTGGATTTAAATTGTTTCGCTTTGACGTCTTCCAAACCATCGCGTGCGCTGCAAAAATAAATTAGAAATAAATCAAATTTTATTTCAAATAACTCCAGCAGCTAACAGTTTGTAAATGAACACCAAATAATTACTTTCTGTAGGTTTCAAGAAAATCCGCTGTGTGGTTTATGAGGTATTTAGACCAATAGTAGCAGAACAAAAACCGAAGCTAACAGTAGTTACCTCCAGAGCAGGAGGCTGGGCAGCGACAGAGTGTGTCCGACCAGAGGAGGCTGCCGTCAGACACATGAGGTGGGAACGGTCGTGTACCCTAGCGGCCGAAAGTGGTACTGCACCATTTTTTGCCAAAAGGAAAAACGGTCATATCTGAGCCAAAAATTGGTCTAAAAATATGGGGAAAAATCCATAAACAGGTCTCACCTCTCTATAGGTCGCAGGGCATGCAAATTAGGCAAAAAACTGCGACCTATAGTCTGGAAAACACAGTATCTGTCAAAACCTAATTTTACCTACAAAAAAGATTTTTAGGCCTCACATAATGTTTTTTTTTAATCAAAATCATAAAGACAGACATTATTGATTGATAATAACCTGCCACAGATCTGCTATGTGAAATGTGTAGCTGACATTTATTTTTATCTGTTGCTATTACAAATTGTCTAAAATTTTTAAAAGTTAACGACAAAGCCAGTTATGTTTTCCTAATTCCTGCTACGCAGCACTCTTTGCCAGTTTAAACTAATCGCTCTTGTGCAAAAAGTCCAGCAGTGTGTTCTGCTGTTTTTAATCATGTTGTTGTCGACATCATTCCCAGCCTTTCCTGTGCACACCTTGTTACAGTACATTTTTGTCATTTTGCATTTCCTCTCCACACAGGAGACGTCCTCAGTGTTCCCATCATCGCTTGCAGCACCTGCCCCTTATTAAGGCTAATTAGCCAAGCAGGTTATGCTCACTAAAATCTGTCATCTGCCTAATTCTTTGTCACACTACAAGGAAGATCTGGGTATTTAACTGAATATCTTCAGTTTCTGTTTTGGCAAACATGCCTTGTCAACACAACACATGAGCAGGCCTAAATAATTACATCCTTAGGATTAAAAGGGACACATCTGAATCAGAGGCTCAAATTAGTGAGCACATTAGGCATTGATGAATCTCCTCCACTTGATAAATGTAGGACTCGAGGCTGCAGCTTTAAGAAACGAGTTCATCAAGAGCATGAGTTTAGTTTGTAGCATCAGGTTACCTGCTGAGTTAATGAGTTCCTAAATGAAAACCTGTTTCAGAAGAAAATGCGTGATAAATTGTTACAAACCAAATTATAGCTGGATGTAAACGGACTCATATTTCAGTTTGCAAATGTAAACCCGTTTTGCAAGATAAACATTTGTGTCTCAATCAAGTGTCGTACTTTAGCGTCCAGAATGTACATAAAACCTTCTTCTCTGAGGAAAAAAAAAAAGACAACCGTTGTTTAAAACTCTATAGGTTTGAGCGGTTTCTCCTTAAATCGTCTTGTGAATCTGGTGTGGCTACATTCCACAGCGTGCACAAACATGCACACAGACACCAAGCGTGGTGCCTCTTCAGTGTTTCCATCACTCATTTACTCCAATGCTGCTCTTTAAAAATCCCATCAGATATAAATCTAAAATTACCTGTCCTCTGAGCATCTCTGGAAACATTAATTTACTGAGATTCCCAATTGACTTAATGGTTGGAGCCGTCAGGGGAACTGTCACAGTCATTTGCAGCTACATCAGCATGAAAAGTAATAATCTTTCTCTAACTTCATGTCTTAAATATCAAGAAATACACAGCACACACTTATTCTAAGAAAGAGACCACGAAAATTAAATGTAAATCCTTAGACATAATTTTCATCTAAATATGATTTACATTAGGGATTAACACCACCAGCCTGATCATGAAAGGTCATCAGAGACTCTACTTCCTCAGACGGCTGAGACGAGCTGGTCTGAGCAGCCCAGTCCTCACCTCCTTCTACAGGTGTGCAGTGGAGAGCATCCTGTGCTCCAGCATCAACGTGTGGCATGGAGGCTGCACAGCTGCAGAAAGAAAAGCTCTGCAGAGAGTGGTGAAGGCTGCACAGAAGATGTTGGAGTCAGTCTCCCCACCATCACAGACATCTACACCTCCAGATGCAGGAAGAGAGCCACCTGCATCATGAAAGACCCCACTCACCCAGCACACACTTTTTGCCCCACTCCCCTCAGGAAGGAGTTTGAGGAGCATTAAGTGTAGAACCACTAGACTGAGGAACAGCTTCTATCCTGAAGCTGTTAGACTCATGAATCCATATTCAAGATAATTACTGTGAAAAATAATCACTGTTTACTCATGATCCATCCATCTCACCTCAATCTGTTACTGTATTTGACCACTTCAAACCAGTCTCTCTGTCCTCTCTAGAGCAGGTCATGTGCAGCTTGAAACCATCTGGTTCCCCCTTTGATGTGGTCCCCCCTCGGCTGCTAAAGGAGGTTTTTCCCACTCTAGGTCCCTCCATTCTCTCTATTGTAAATAGCAGTCTATCCTCGAGTGTGGTGCCAAAATCATTAAAACATGCTGCTGTTCAACCTCTCATGAAAAAAACCAAACCTCAACCCTTCAGTAGTATCTAACTTCAGGCCTGTCTCCAGACTCCCATTTGTTTCTAAACTTCTGAGAAAATAGTTGAGTCCCAGTTGAAGTGCTTCCTGGAGGATCACGCTATCCCCGAGCTATTCCAGTCTGGCTTCAAATCCCTCCACAGCACTGAGACTGCCCTACTGAAGGTTTTTAATGACATCTTCCTATCCACAGACACTGGTGACTCTGTGCTGCTTGTCCTATTGGACCTCACATCCGCTTTCGACACCATCGACCATGAGATCCTCATTGCTAGGTTGGAGCAGTGGGTGGGCATCACAGGGTCAGCCCTCAATTGGTTCAGATCCTACCTCTCTGACAGGTCCTTTTGTGTTTCCATCAATGATTTTAGTTCTGCAGTGGCGGCTCTTAAATGGGGGGTTCCGCAGGGGTCCATCCTGGGTCCTCTCTTATTCTCCTTATACCTGCTGCCACTTGGTGCTATTTTCCGGAAACACAACATACCCTTCCACTTCTACGCCGATGACTGTCAAATTTACTTCCCCCTAAGACAAAATGGTACATGCTCTATTCAACCTCTGCTCGACTGCCTGGCTGACATCAGGGACTGGATGGCTTTAAATTTCTTAAGTTTCAATGATAAGAAGTCTGAAGCCATATTGTTCCTTCCCAATGACACAACCTCGAACCACTGCATCGACCTTTCTGCTCTACCCCTGTCTGAAAAACAAAAAGTCACAAATCTGGGAGTGATAATGGATCCTTCCATGAAACTCAACAGTCATGTAAACATGATCGTTAAATCCTGTTTTTTCCAGCTGAGGCGACTGTCTAAGCTGAAGCCCATATTATCAAAAAATAACCTGGAGACAGTGATTCACGCATTTATTACATCTAGGCTTGATTACTGCAATTCACTTCTGCTTGGCGTCAGTCAGACCACCATTGCACAATTACAACTGGTTCAGAACGCAGCAGCCCGATTTTTAACTAATACACGCAGAAGAGAGCACATTACACCAGTCTTAAAGCTCCCCTGACATCATCTTTTAACTTTCCATAAAATGGCACAACATATACAGTATATATATTAAGATTGACCTCTGATCGTTTTTGCTAAAACAATTTGAAATGAATGAAAATTCCTCTCAAAAATAGTTTAAAATTAGCGCCGTTTTTTTTACATGGTAAATACGGATTTTCCCGTCGCGTGATTATGACGTCACATCTAGACTCGTCTCCAACGCGCACATTGAATACAATGTAGGAAGATGCAAACGCATCCGTCCAATTTAGCCATTTAAAACTTTAGATTTTAGCGGTTTGTCTTCAGAGAAGCCAAAGTTATTTCGAGTAAACAGCAGGTTATAATTTTTTTTCTGCTGCTGCTGTTTTTTGTAGACTTTTAACTTCAGGAAGTGAGCAGCTGTGTGATGAGTTACAGGAGCTGCAAGTTGAGAGGCAGAAGGAATTCTACAACATCTAAATCGTTTCCACAGCACTGAAATGGTAATATATTAGTTAATGTTTCTAATAATTATTCAACATTAATTTATAGTTTAAAAAATTAGTCCCTTTTAAAATATCTGTTAAATATTTTAATGTTTATTCTAACATACGTTCTGAAATTTTTAACTAGTTTTTATTTGTGTATTTTTATCCATCAATATTTTTTTATTTTGTTGTAAATTTACATTTATTTTAAACAAAAACACTTTTAGATGTTTGAATCAGTTTGATTTCATCCGTCCTGTTTGGTCCAAAAAATGCAGCTGAGATGTCTTGACTGGACACCTGTCCAGGTGTCCCTGTGATGGACTGGAAACCTGTCAATTCAAACAATAAATGATATTCACCCCAATTTTTTTAAATCATATAAATACTTTATTACTGGTACATATATAACAAAGCCCCGCTTTTCTGTTTAAGGTGTTGGATGATGTGATCAAATCTCCCTACACGTCATCCGAATCCGCTGACACGTCTCTTTGTTCAACTCTTCTTGCCCATGGAGAACTAAAACAACAGAAACGAAGAGGGAGAACACGACCCTGCTGTTAAAGTGAAAACAAGCTAATTCAAACTATGAGAATAAACATTTTGTGATGCTTCATTTGAGTGTTGTCTTTTTTAAGGCTACAAACTAAAAAATGTTTTATGGTGACATGTTTAGGAAAAAAAGTAAACCAGCATCCTTTTGACTTGTTCAGTTTTTATTAAAATTGTTAAAGGTTTGTTTTTGATGAAATCTTATAGAATCTGCATATGGTGCCAAAATTAATGCTTGTATATTTTTAACTAGTTTTTATTTGTGTATTTTTATCCATCAAGATTTTTTTATTTTGTTGTAAATTTACTTTTTTATTTATTTTTTAAACAATTTTAGATGCATCTTTATGAATCCGTTTGATTTAAACCGTCCTGTTTGGTCAAAAAAATGCAGCTGAGATGTTTTGACTGGAGACCTGTCCAGGTATCTCTGTGATGGACTGAAGACCTGTCCAGGTGTCTCTGTGATGGACTGGAGACCTGAAAACACAAACTGATATTTTTATTAAAACAGCTATGGAAATTTATGTTTTTTGACGGTATTTGATATAAATTTATTTTTAAATTTAATGATTGACATATAAACATTTTATTTTTATTTTTAGTGAACATTTAGTGCATGTAAACATGCAAATTTCAACTGGAAATATGAATGATGTTTTTCAGAACGTATGTTAGAATAAACATTAAAATATTTAACAGATATTTTAAAAGGGACTAATTTTTTAAACTATAAATTAATGTTGAATAATTATTAGAAACATTAACTAATATATTACCATTTCAGTGCTGTGGAAACGATTTAGATGTTGTAGAATTCCTTCTGCCTCTCAACTTGCAGCTCCTGTAACTCATCACACAGCTGCTCACTTCCTGAAGTTAAAAGTCTACAAAAAACAGCAGCAGAAGAAAAAAAATTATAACCTGCTGTTTCTTGTAGATCACTCGAAATAACTTTGGCTTCTCTGAAGACAAACCACTAAAATCTAAAGTTTTAAATGGCTAAATTGGACGGATGCGTTTGCATCTTCCTACATTGTTTTCAATGTGCGCGTTGGAGACGAGTCTAGATGTGACGTCATAATCACGCGACGGGAAAATCCGTATTTACCATGTAAAAAAAACGGCGCTAATTTTAAACTATTTTTGAGAGGAATTTTCATTCATTTCAAATTGTTTTGCAAAAACTATCAGAGGTCAATCTTAATATATATATATATATGTTGTGCCATTTTATGGAAAGTTAAAAGATGATGTCAGGGGAGCTTTAACCTCCCTGCACTGGCTACCGGATCACCTTTGAATCCAGTTCAAAATTCTCCTGTATGTCTACAAATCACTGAACAGTCTCGCCCCCGCCTATCTCTCGGATTTGATACACCCATATGTCCCTCCACGTGCTTTGAGGTCAGCGGACCGGGTACTTTTAAGAGTTCCAGGAACTCGCCTTAAGCGCAGAGGTGACAGGGCGTTCTCTGTAGCAGGACCAAGACTCTGGAACGAGTTACCTCTGCTCGTCAGACAGGCCCCCTCCCTCTCAGTTTTCAAATCCCGGTTAATTTTTTTTAATGTCTTTTGTTTTGTACTTCAATGTGTGTGTTGCCTGTTGTTTGTTTGTTTGTTCAGCACTTTGGTTTGGCCTTGTTCCTGTTTAAAGTGCTTTATAAATAAAATGGTATGGTATGGTAACACCTCTTTAATTGGTGATGTGTGACTGATCTGTGCTTATTATATTTGCTGCTGATCTCTTGCCTTTAAGCTGCTGCATTCATACCCACCTTCTCACTACAGACTCTTGTTCGGGCTGCTGTTTAATGTATTGCATTATTTTGCATTAGTGTTTAGCGTAAATCTTAGTTTATATCTTAGATCCTTGTATACGGTTTCTTTTTATACTTTATATTTTTTCTGGTTTTGGATGTAACTTGCACTCTTACACACTTTCAGTCCACTTCATGTACCACATGTGATGCGAATGACAATAAAGAAACTTGAATAATTAAAACCTGTAGGTTTTGTTTTCCAACCAAACAAGCAGAATTGAATTATTATTATTATTATTATTATTATTATTATTATTATTATTATTATTATTATTATTATTATTAATAATAATAACAACCACTTTGTAAGGAAACACTTTACTACAAGTCAAAAACCTCACAGTATTTCCTTCACACAGCTGCAAAAAATATATATATTAATATTCAGTCAGTGCTGGCCAAAGTAAGAAAATAACCTTTTGTAAGTAAATGACTTTGTTTTTAATAAAAGCTTTTATAAAAAACTAAAAATGAATGACTACAGATGATCTTGTAGATGGAAATATTTTGTATTAAATATACAAAATATAAAACTGTTTATTCATATTTAATTAAGTCTGTTGGAGCCAAATTACAGTAAGATAAATTCTGTACTATGTGTTTTCCACAGTAAGGATGAAAAACAATTTTATGTTTTAAATATTTTGAGCTTACTTTTTTAACCAAGCCAGCACACTATTTTACATAAGTTTCATTTGCATGACTAATAATGAACTAATGACTTTTAAATAAAATATTACCTGCATAAAATGACATCACAGTACTAGTGCATCTACCTATTTTCACATTAACGCACCACCACCAACAAAGATCCACTCCAAATATCTAATCAGCGTCGGTGAAGACACTTGGACTGACTTGCAGTTAGTTTCAGACGTTCAAAAATCCTGTTGGCACCTCTGGGATCTCTGAGGGTGTCCACACCGTAAGGTGCTCTCCTCAAAACAACACCCCTTGAGGACTTTATCCGTTTGCATTTGCATCATTAATGGAAGTAATGTAACAGCAGCCTCCGTCAGTATGAGGGGGAGATGAGACTTTGTACTGTCATGCTGCAGGACGGACTCAGACAAGTCACCAACAGTTCATTATTATCTCTTTTGGTTGCTACTGTTAAAACAGCAGGTTTTTATTTTATATTTTATTTAAGAAGTAAACAGCAGTGGACCAGTCATCTACACATCTCTTGTTTTAAAAATGATTACAAACTAAAATATAAGAGCTGTGACACTTTTCAGAACTTCCTGTATGAACAGGAAGAGTGCAAATATCTCCAAGTGTTAAAAATGACACAAAGATTATTCTAGTAAAAAAATAAAATTAAATCATGGCTACTGAAGTTCACGCTGAGCTTCTTTCATGAACTTCATAAAACCTTTAAAGACTTCCTTTAAATATAAAAATAAAGCACTGACTCTTAATTATGTAGTTTGAGCTCCAGCAGCAGCACCAGGGTGGGGGAGGGAAAGTTCATGCACAAAGAATCTGCGACACAAGACCACGAAGATTAGAACGACCACCTCACATCAGTGCTGGAGTCACAGGAAGGCTGGAGCTCATCGGGCAACAGGTGAAAGACGAGGACGCCTCAGAAAAGATAGCAGTCCATAGCACGAAACACAAGAGACAAATGACTCACTCCTCAAGTATCAATAAATGTGCATGTTTTTCAAACTAGAATGAAAAGACAATTCCTGAAGGAAACCCATGAATGTTTTAGTAATTATGTAGATTGTAAGATAAATAGTTATGTGGTTGTTTAATTTACTTTTACTATTTTATTTGCAAACTTTCAAATAAGACTATTACCTAGATTTAAATTTATGATGTTGATATGATAATTTGTTTAAGAATATGTTGACCTTAGGAGGTATGATAGTAGATATTTGTACATGTTTATATGCATCATTGTAATTTGAGATTGTCATTTGCAGTGCTGGGCAGCGCTAATTCAAAAATTAGTTCAGCTATTTCTAAAGCGCTTATTAATTTATTTAGGTCCGCAATTTCAAAAGCGCTTATGTCTTAGCAAAGCTAGCGGAAGCTAATGCTAACGCGCTAACGTGCAAATGGCGAACTACTTTTTTAAATCCAGCAGATTTGACCATTTCGTGAAACGGTTAAGCTCAGAAAAACCTTGTGCTATAAAGTCAGCTAAGAAATATATTTTTTCTCAGCAAAGAAATAATTGTTTTTACCGTGTTTTGTTGTAAAGTCCTTTGCTTCTGTGGCCGTCGCCATTTTGAACAGGGCAAATGAGGCGCTGACGCGTCGCGTAGGCCGCTGAGAAACATCCATAAGTTCACCCTCCATGTTAAAAACTCTTCGTCTGACTCTTCGAAAACAAGCAATAAGGCTGCAGAGTAACACACTGGCTGCTAACTGCTATAGAGAGAGCGCTCTCTCTAGCCCCCCTTAGGGCGGGGACCGCTTTTTTTCACGGACCACATCCGGCGCTGACAGGATATGGTCTGTGAGCAGTCGTCCGGTTGATTTAAGAGCCCGTAAATAAGTTTTTTCGTTTTTACTGATAGATAATTAGTTATTAGCGGTACTGCATTTTAAATAAAAATAGCGCAAATCCGCTTATGAATTATAAAAGTTAGTCAATCCGCTATAGCGCTAACAAATTGTTTAGGTCCGCTATCAGCGGATTAGCGCTCCCTAGCGGTATGGTGCCCAACACTGGTCATTTGTTGCTCTATTTGTGTTCTTTTGTTCTGTATGTTGAATAGTTCAATAAAGTAAAAAATAAATAAAAAAGGAAACCCATGAATGCACCGAGAGAGCAGAAAGTTCAAGATGGCTGACGGTGGAGCAAGAAACCATTTTGCTTAGAGCTCTGGCAACTGTGCTGTCTGTTCCATCCATCCATCCATCCATC
>JBBPBX010041734.1:0-28727 GCA_038048925.1 Garcialebias charrua | reverse complement strand
GATTAATTTACGGGAGACACTTGGTGAACTTTGTGTGTCTTGACTGGAACAGCGATAACTCTCAAAGTCTCCGCGTGCAACGAGCGGAGCTGGCGAAAACCGGAAGAGGAACAAGCTAACATTAGCATCGGATTCGGGTGGTCTCATGCTAAAAGGAGCAGCAAACTGCGGCGCGCTCAGACGGGTTTCGGTAAGTTATCTTAAGCTAACACTAACAGTAAGTCAAATGAGTAATAAAAAACGAGCTAATTTTAAAACAACAACACATTACAGATACTGGCTGTGCAGAGGGCGTAAACAGATCGTTGAAGGGCGTGGACTTCAGAACTTCTATCAGAAACCGGTCGTTCAAAACGAAAGTTAAAACTGGCAGAATTAAAAAGGGTATAATTAATTATCTAAGAATTATTTTGTGTATTAAAATGAATTAATATTGTCAAGATAGCACACAGACATAACATAAAATTTTTAAATACTTACATGTGGTCCCCTTTAAATAAGTTGATTTATTTCAGTAATTCCATTCAAAAAGTGAAACTTTCATTAAACTGATTTCAAGTTTATTTCTTTTAATGCTGATAATTAAAACCAACAACTAATGACAACCCTAAATTTAGTACCTCAGAAAATTAGACTATTACTTGAGATTAATTTAAAAAAAATGTTTATAAATGTTGGCCAACTGAGAACTATGAACATGAAATGTACAATATGTACATCTTTGAATACTTAGTTGGGGGTCCTTTTGCAAGGACCATGGTACCATGTTCATACTTTTCAGTTGGCCAACATCTATAAAAATCCTTTTTTTTATTTTTTATCTCAAGTAATGTAATTTTCTGTTACCGGTAATGAATTTAGGCTTTTCATTAGTTGTCAGTTATAATCATCAACATTAAGAATTTTTTTTTAAATATATCAGTCTGTGTGAATGAATATAATATACAAGTTTTACTTTTTGAATGGAATTACTGAAATAAATAAACTTTTTCATATTCTAATTTTATGACCAGCACCTGTATTTGCATCTCTCCCCCCAAAAAATGTGTTCCTCAGTTCTGTGTGAGCCCGTGTCCTCCACTTCTTTGTGGCACATTTTAAATGTCCTGTGTGACCCTCCACCTCCACTTCTTGTGGTGCATTAAATGTCCAGTGTCCACTTCTTTGTGGTGCATTAAATGTCCAGTGTGAAAGCCTCACCTCCACTTCTTTGTGGTGCATTAAATGTCCAGTGTCCACTTCTTTGTGGTGCATTAAATGTCCAGTGTGAAAGCCCCACCTCCACTTCTTTGTGACACGTTTTAATTGTCCAGTGTGAGCGCATGTCCTCTACCCTTTTTGCATGTTTTAAATGCTCTGCAGCATGAGTCCTTATAAAATCCTCTCTTGCCGCAGAATCCCCATTCATGATTCCATCTGCATTTGCAAAAAAACAAACAAAAACAAAAAAGAGTAATTAGTCATATGCAAAGGCAATCTGGAAAATGCACAGTGCCTTGCTGGGGTCTCCCCTATAACTGGATTAATAAATAATAATAAAAACATCCATCCCAGCAAATGTTGATAGGTGGCTTGTTCACCGTCAGTAAGGAAGAACAATCTGTTGAGCGATCTGGTTCAAGTTCAGAGTTATGTGAAATGTGAACATCCAATTCAGAGGGAAAATCATAAGAATGATTGGCATGATGGTCTGAATGAATACTGCCATGATCATCATCTGAAAAGGACCCATTTACAGGAATATCTACAGTTTCTGCATGGTTCATTGGTGCCATCATCATGAAGAGAGTCAGAACTTTCAAGTGATTCACTGTGTTCACTATGCATGGCAATGACTTCATGCTGAAATGCAGGAGAATTTTTAACAAAATCTTGAGAATCATCTTGGTCATCATCTAAACACTTAAATTTCCGCTTGGCAACAAGATGAGTTCGTCTCCAAAGAGTAGATTTAGGAACAGAATAAATGTTTTTTGCCATTGTCAATGAGAGTTTAACCCTAACCCCAAGCCTCAGTTTCAGTTCCACCACTTACTGGACAAACAGGTTTAACAATGTCAATCAAAACAGTTTGTTCACATGCAAATGAGGAACATCAGCCTGACGGTCATTAGAGGCCTTGATGACTCACAGGGTGCTCATGCAATAACAGCATTGGGGGATGGGGGGAGGGACAACAGAAAAAGGTTAAAAAAGTAAAAATAATCTTTCCACTTGAACGTCTTCAAGTTTCTTCACATTATCCAGCACATTCCCACGTTTATCCAGCACATTATCCAGCTGAGTGAACTCTTTCTATCTGTATGGTTCAAACCGTTCAGAAGCTTTGTGTTTGCTTTAAACACTCACCGGTCTCAGAGTTTATGTAGTTCTTGTCAGTTGATCTGTTGAGAGTCGCTGCGTAAGTGACCTCCACAACCTGGACGTGTTCGTTTCTCTCTTCCTGTTCGGCGACCACGAGCACTGGAAGAGGGATTCAGGCACCGTCATAGGACTCCTAAACCCAAACCCGATGAAACAGAGAGATGGGAATGACGGGGTGAGCTGCGTTCTGTTTTAAAGTTCCAGCAGAACCACAGTCTGACGGTTACAGAACATCTAGAACTGATGCTGAGGAAACAGCTGCTCTGGAGAAAGTTTTAGCTTTAGAAGCAAAACTCAAATATTTTTGAGGCTAGCTAACTCTGAAATTAAGTAAAACATCTGAAGTTGCAGTTCAAAAGCCTTAAACCTGTCTTGGTGTAACTTGGAAGCAGCTTATAAATTATAATTAATTCAGAATAATTTAATGAGCAAACACAAACCTTCATTATTCAACTGGGGTTAGGAGCATAAGGCCTCAAGCCCTTACCTTTCTTGTTGGTATCTGCTGACCAGGGATTTGGATTTGGTTCAAGCATCAAGATCCAGCTGCAGGGCGGTGCTCCTCTGTTTTGAACCAAACAAAGTAAAATGGTGGCAATCAGGGTTGCCAGATCTCCAGACCGAAAGAAGCGATCAGCTCCTTCAAAACAAGCACAAACAAGCGGCTCGCTCTTTCAAAAAAAGCCCAAAAAAAGCCCAGCTGGCAACCCATCCCATTGTGTAAAAAAAGGCAGTTTTAAACAGTATAAACATATTTATTATGGCATTACATATATCTAGCAAAATTATACATAAAAGAACGTATTCAGTCTAAAAAATAAAAATACATTTTGCATTTTTCTCCCATCTGTGGTCGGATCCAGTCTTGAAGAGCACGCTCTTTCTCCCAATCTTTATTATATTTTTTTCCATATTTACCCCACTTAGAGCTCACATTAGCGTTGTCTTGTCTAGACAAAGAATAAAGAACAATGTTGCATTCGCGTGTAGTCGGATGTCCCGTGAAGATACACGGTTTTTAATTTTAAACTCACTTTGAAAGTAATTTTCATTAATTTATCATTTTGTTTGCTAAAAACGAACATAGTTGAATGATACAAGATATATATGTGGTGTCACTATATGCAAAGTTCAAAAATGATGTCACAATACTGTAATGTATACAGCAGTGTTCGTGCATGTATATTACAGAGTGTCAGTGAACGCACCGCGAGAGAGAGCGTGACGTAGGCACGCGGGTTCAGTGTGTGTGTGAAGATAGAAAGTGCAGAGAACGGAGTAATGCAGGATCGTGCCGTCTGATAAGTGTATTGTGCAGTTTAAACAATAAAGCTACATCAGCACCAAACCAGCATATTTATTAAGCGTGCAGAGAAACATCAAAAATACCTTTAAAATAACTTCAGGAGTACATTTCACAAAACAAGCCCAAATAAGCGACGCAACACCCATGGTAAGCACAAAAAACCGCCACAAGCGGCTCACCGAATTTAAAAGCGACTCCAGGAAAAAACAAGCCCAATGCCGCTTGAAATAAGCGGACTTGGCAACTATGGTGGCAATGATGGGAAACCTTCACCACAAGGCATCCTGGGAGAAATCAAAGGGCCAATGAAAGGGCCTCCAACCAACAGTGGGGGTTGTGATTGCCCACCCTCAACTGTCACAGTGTTCAATCAAACCACCAGAACAACAAGGTTTTGCTTCTGGGGGGATAAACAGGAGTTAATGGAAGCCATTTTCTGGCACCAGAGAAGTACTCTAGCTGGTTCCAGAGTTTAACTGAGAGAAGTACTGTGGGAGAAAAGAGGGCCCTAAACCCTCTCTTAAACATCTAACTAACAGAAGTGTACAGTTTTTTACAACAACGCAGAAATAGAGATTTGGTGATAAATAATAACAACCATTATGTTTGTACTGTATACTCTTTAAATTAAATCACACCAAACATGTTTTTTTCACATTGAATGTCTAGAGTGAACGTTCAGACAACATTCAGACAACATTAGAAGTGCACTTCAAAACAAAAATAGAGATTTGGTGATAATAATTAATGACCATTAAAGTTTTAAAGATTAAAAAAACTAATTCAATAAAAATATGCCACTGGTTTTTTTTTTCTCACAGTAAGCAAACATTCAGAAAACGTCAGTGCACTTCATATCAAGACAAAAATAAAGATTTGGTGACAATAACCATAGCTTTTAAATATAAAAAAAAACTGATTAAATGATCACAGCAAACATTTGTTTTTCACAGCAATTGATAGTTTACAGTGATAAGACAAAATCAGAAGGGCAAACTTTTTATAACAAGACAAAAATAGAGATCTGGTGACAATAACAACCATGTAATTATGGTTATAGATAAAGAACCCAAATGAGTGGGGGTCTCGTACGTGGGCCCATTGCTCTATTGAAGATATAAAGACTGATTAAAGAAGTCACAGTAAACATGATTGTCATGTCAAGTGAATGTTCATAGTGAACGTTCAGACAATGTTCAGACAATGTCAGAAGTGCACACCTTTTGTAACAAAACAAAAATAGAGATTTGGTCATAAATAATAACAACCATTAAAGTGTCAAAGATGTAAGAAATAAGTGAATGAAATTACACCAATTTTTTTTTCTTACAGTGAGTGAACGTTCAGCGTTAACGTTCAGGAAACGTTCAGACAACGTTCAGATAATGTTCAAACAATGTTCAGACAATGTTCAGATAATGACAATGTTCAGACAATGTTCAGACAATGTTCAGACAATGTCAGAAGTGCACACCTTTTGTAACAAAACAAAAATAGAGATTTGGTCATAAATAATAACAACCATTAAAGTGTCAAAGATGTAAGAAATAAGTGAATGAAATTACACCAATTTTTTTTTCTTACAGTGAGTGAACGTTCAGCGTTAACGTTCAGGAAACGTTCAGACAACGTTCAGATAATGTTCAAACAATGTTCAGACAATGTTCAGATAATGTTCAGACAATGTTCAGACAATGTTCAGACAATGTTCAGATAATGTTCAGACAATGTTCAGACAATGTTCAGACAATGTCAGAAGTGCACACCTTTTGTAACAAAACAAAAATAGAGATTTGGTCATAAATAATAACAACCATTAAAGTGTCAAAGATGTAAGAAATAAGTGAATGAAATTACACCAATTTTTTTTCTTACAGTGAGTGAACGTTCAGCGTTAACGTTCAGGAAACGTTCAGACAACGTTCAGATAATGTTCAAACAATGTTCAGACAATGTTCAGATAATGTTCAGACAATGTTCAGACAATGTTCAGACAATGTTCAGGCAATGTTCAGGCAATGTTCAGACAATGTTCAGGCAATGTTCAGGCAATGTTCAGACAATGTTCAGACAATGTTCAGGCAATGTTCAGACAATGTTCAGACAATGTTCAGGCAATGTTCAGGCAATGTTCAGACAATGTTCAGACAATGTTCAGACAATGTTCAGACAATGTTCAGACAATGTTCAGGCAATGTTCAGACAATGTTCAGACAATGTTCAGACAATGTCAGAAGTGCACACTTTTTGTAACAAAACAAAAATAGAGATTTGGTCATAAATAATAACAACCATTAAAGTTTCAAAGGTGTAAGAACTAATTGAATGAAATTACACCAATTTTTTTTTCTTACAGTGAGTTACCGTTCAGCGTTAACGTTCAGGGTTAACGTTGAGGCAACGTTCAGACAACGTTGGGTCCTGAACATTCGACATTCGACCTTTAGACGACGTTCACTGAACGTCATCTGAACATTTGCTTGCTAGCTGGGAAGCTACATGTGATATAATCACTTCCTCCTCTGTATCTTAGATTAGATGTCTGATACGCAGTGAAGCACTGGCAGGCAGATCCAAGAATCTGTGTCGAAATTAAATGAATACAGACGAGTTGTTGGAATAAAATAAAGACAGGAGAGTTGTTTAAGTCCAACTCAAGCAACATTTTATCTTACTTTGTTTTATCATGTTCTGCACTGTGCAAGGGATGTTCTTTTAATAATCTGCAGAGCAAAATATGATATAGCAGCCTTGTCTGTAAAATAATAATAATAATACTGATTGACAATTTACAAATAGCTGTTTTATAAAAGTGGTCACATTTACACTATAATCTGTCACACATGAAAACATGCAAACAAACATCACTGAAATATTACACAAACCATAAATTAACTTAGACTTGAAGTATACTGTATTAAAATTTAAAGGGTCTGATAGTGAGAGATTTGTTAAAATATAGAAACCACTCCTGGACAGACTAGACACCACAGGCCTCAACTTTACAATTACATAGGATGCTGCCTCATTATAACTTTTTAATTATTACTATCATTACTGTATTATTATTATTTTCAGTTGATCTGTTTGTATTTTTATTTATCTTCTTCTGGTTTTTTATTTATTTATTTATTTTTTAAATGCTTTTTGGTTGTTGTAGAACCTGCTCTGTGTTTATCTGTTTTATTGAATTTGTTAATGTTGAGAGGTGAAAAAAAAAGAAAAGTCGGGGTTTATCTATATATTATACAACTAACGGGTGTGTTTGTATTTGCTATGAGAACCTCAATAAATAAATCTGCAAAAAAATGTAAAGGGTCTGAACTCACATTTGTCAGTGAAAATACAAAACTAAAATAATACAACACAACGGCTTTTAGTGAATATCCATTGCAGCACTGCCCTTATATCCAGACTGCTGTTTGCAAATAAACATCTGAATTTTGTCTGCATAAAAATGAAAAAGCCTAGCAATCCTTGAAATAAATTCTTTTTGGCCATCACCTTTCATGACAAAGCTTTAATTCAAGATGGCTGTCATAGCCATATCTTGCAAGATGTGATAATGCTCAGTGTATGTGTTCACAATGACTCTCAACTACTAAATATACATTTCATCATGATGCTTTTGAGTAAACAATACAGCTACATTTATGTTGGCATGGATGTATTTTGTAGTAGCCATCTTGAGTTGGGCTTCTGAAAAATATACAGTGGTTCATGTCTAGACCTTTTGCACTTTTTGATTTTTACACAGATTAGCAAACACAATATTGCTCCACCTACAGGGGATTTTAATTATGTTATAAACCCAACTAGGTTTATTTATTCAATGTTCAGGAAAAGCACTGATTTCCACAGGGTGCACATTACCTTAAAAATACTGCTTCCAATTGGACGATTGGCAAAAAAATAATTATTTGGTAAAGTTAATTTGAAACTGTATGGAACATTACTTTAAGTTCATAAAGCACTATAATGCTAAAACGATCTCTTAACTAGATAGGAGTCACATCTGCCATTCCACATTCCATATATGGAAATGCCATCTCATACTACAAGGAGCTCCAGCATGGCGCCAGAAGAAACAACACAGCCAAGCCGAGAAGGCAGGGAGGCAAGAGAACTCAGCATTTTAACAGACTGGCAGAACCTTAGCCGTGGAATCTAGTGGAGCCCATCACTGGGGAGAGTGACAACAGATCAATAGCTGTGATTAATTAACTTCTAATGAGTTCATCTGAGCGTTGAGACGCCCAGAGAGTTGGACATGACCCATTGTCTTTTCGTTCTGACCTATTCTAATCTTAACCTTCTTTTAATTCAGATAGATAGATGCATTTTGAAAACAACCTTGTTTTAGTCAAGTCAAGCCATCTTTATTTATAGAGATGTAACAGAATTCTGTAAAACAGACTGCAATGATTTGCTATACCCATTAACCCACATTTTATTCACTTCAAAGCATAGTCAATAACAAATGTTTAAACTCAGAAATTGTGCCATATTTGGAATGAAAAATTGATAATTTAATATGTTATAGCAACAACAAATGTTAAAAAGGTGAAACAAATCAGTAAAACTGCATAAGCAAGTATTACAAATAAAAACTAAGAATATTGAGATGGTTAGATATATAACAAAGATTTTTAGAGAGGCCAAATCACTCAGAAGTAAAAATGGGTAAGGGTTCACAAAAAACTACTGGCATGTCTGGCATAGAGGAAGCTGAGTTGTGGGACTTCAGGGCTGGTCTGTCCACAACCGGGAACTGATATCACTGAGGCAGTAGAAAAATGCAAGTTCCCTTATCAGTCTTGTCACTCGGTGCAACATATCACTATGGAAATTGCGCCCACGCAGTTTTACCTAAAGGAATACAATCACGCCTTTACGGCAGGGGCGTCAGCGTTGCGCCAGAGGCCATGCCCTCTGAGTACTTAAGCCGCTGACGCCAATCCATAAATCTCTTATTGCCCTTCACCTCGCTTAAACCTGAACTCTCTCTCTTCGCGGGACTTCTCTGTTGCTTCATCGCTCGACCAGAGGTGAGCTTGCTCCCTACACAGAGCGTACAGAGAATTATTCCTGCGTACTGCTGGGCTAGCGAAAGCTAGTCCGGCACATTTTTCCTTAACCTCAAAGTTTTTTCTTCTCCTCTTTCCGCAGACTGCTTCGCTCGACAGCGCAAACTGCGTCACACCGCTACCTCTGCTATCTCGTAGCAGGGCTAGCCAGCGAAAGCGATGCGACGGAGGAGACGTCTCAAATCAGAAGAAAAAGGATCTTGGAAGGACTCGCTCGCCTTATCTCGGACATGCCTCCGGAGAAAGGAAAGCGAAAGACAATACTTCCAAAAAAGACAAGCAGAGCGGCGAGTCCGACCTCGCGCCACCTGCCCTAGCGGATGCGTTTTTCCCCTCTCAGCAACGGACACCCATGAGGCCTGTCCCATCTGCTTGGGTATACTACACGCGAACATGGCGCTGGAAGCACCCGACTTTTGCGCACACTGCAACCAGATGCTGGAGGCGGTGAGGAGGCACCGGGCGGACTTTGTCACCAAGGTTATGGGGGCTGCGGAGAGGCCGGCAGACCCGGACACCACTGAGCGTCTGACTCCCACGCCGGAGCTCGAGAGCATGGCTTTGGATGACAGCACCCGAGTCTAATGGGGCAACAGCCCAGATGTACTGGCCCCCATGGTGGACTTAACTGTCGACTTTGACACTCGAGGCATGATGAACGAGGACAAGATCTCAATTTCAGCCTCAGATGAATTTTCTGCGGACGAGGCCGACGTCGGGTACGGGGAACAGGGAGAAGACCTCTCCCAAACCCTGGTACCTGTGCTCCCTAAGACGGACTTTTCCATCCCTGCTCTGTTCGATTTGTGTCACAGAGCAACGGACGCGCTGCAAATCCCATGGCCGGAGCCTCCACCTCGTCAACAACTCAGGAGGTTGGCAGGAAATTATTTTTATTCAAAGCAGCAGGCCGCCACGAGGCAAAGGATGCCCGTCTTCCCGGACTTCCTCACAGAACTGACTCGCACCTGGTCTCAGCCCGGGGCTACCATGCTGTTACCGCTCTCACAATTTCTCGATGTGGACGGGATGGATGAGGTGGGAATAGCCAACGTGCCTCAAATTGAGGACACATTGGCGTCTCTTCTGGCTCACAAGTCCATCCATCCATCCATTTTCGTCCGCTTATCCGGGGTCGGGTCGCGGGGGTAGCAGCCTAAGTAGGGAGGCCCAGACTTCCCTCTCCCCAGCCACATGGAGCAGCTCCTCTGGGGGAATCCCAAGGCGTTCCCAGGCCAGCCGAGAAACATAGTCCCTCCAGCGTGTCCTGGGTCTTCCTCTGGGCCTCCTCCCGGTGGGACATGCCCGGAACACCTCACCAGGGAGGCGTCCAGGAGGCATCCTAACCAGATGCCCGAGCCACCTCAACTGGCTCCTCTCGATGTGGAGAAGCAGCGGCTCTACTCCGAGTCCCTCCCGGATGACTGAGCTTCTCACCCTATCTCTAAGGGAGAGTCCAGACACCCTGCGGAGAAAACTCATTTCAGCCGCTTGTATCCGAGATCTTGTTCTTTCGGTCACAACCCAAAGCTCATGACCATAGATGAGGGTGGGAACGTAGATCGATCGGTAAATTGAGAGCTTTGCCTTTCGACTCAGCTCTCTCTTCACCACGACAGACCGGTACAGCGCCCGCTTCACTGCGGACGCTGCACCTATCCGCCTATCGATCTCACGCTCCAGTTTTCCCTCATTCGTGAACAAGACCCCGAGATACTTAAACTCCTCCACTTGGGGCAGGACCTCATCCCCGACCCGGAGAGGGCATGCTACCCTTTTCCGGCTCAAGACCATGGCCTCGGATTTGGAGGAACTGATCCTCATCCCGGCCGCATCACACTCGGCTGCAAACCGCTCCAGCGAAAGCTGTAGATCACGATCTGATGAAGCCAATAGGACCACATCATCTGCAAAAAACAGAGAAGCGATTCTAAGGCCACCAAAACGGATCCTCTCAACACCTTGGCTGCGCCTAGAAATTCTGTCCATAAAAGTTATGAACAGAATCGGTGACAAAGGGCAACCTTGGCGGAGTCCAACTCTCACTGGAAACGAGCCTGACTTACTGCCGGCAATGCGGACCAAGCTCTGACACCGGTCGTACAGGGACCTAACAGCCCATATCAATGGGCCTGGTACCCCATACTCCCGGAGTACCCCCCACAGAACCCCCCGAGGGACGCGGTCGAATGCCTTTTCCAAGTCCACAAAGCACATGTAAACTGGTTGGGCAAACTCCCACGCGCCCTCCAGGACCCTGTTGAGGGTGTAGAGCTGGTCCAGTGTTCCACGACCAGCACGAAAACCACATTGCTCCTCCTGAATCCGAGGTTCGACTATCCGACGGACCCTCCTCTCCAGAACCCCTGAATAGACCTTACCAGGGAGGCTTAAGAGTGTGATCCCCCTATAGTTGGAACACACCCTACGGTCCCCCTTTTTGAATAGGGGAACCACCACCCCAGTCTGCACCAATCCAAGGGAACTGCCCCCGATGTCCACGCAATATTGCAGAGTCGCATAAGCCAACACAACCCCACAACATCCAGAGCCCTAAGTCCCGGAGTCTTGCCACCGCGGAGCTTTTTAACCACCTCGGTGACCTCAGCTCCAGAGATTGGAGAGCCCGACCCAAAGTCCCCAGGCTCCGCTTCCTCAGTGGAAGACGTGCCAGTAGGATTGAGGAGGTCTTCGAAGTACTCCGCCCACCGACTCACAACATCCCGAGTTGAGGTCAACAGCACGCCATCCCCACCATAAATGGTGTTGGTCGCGTACCGCTTTCCCCCCCTGAGACGCCGGATGGTGGACCAGAATCGCCTCGAAGCCGTACGGAAGTCATTCTCCATGGCCTCTCCGAACTCCTCCCACGCCCGAGTTTTTGCCTCAGCAACCACCCGAGCCGCATGCCGCTTGGACTGTCGGTACCTATCTGCTGCTTCCGGGGTCCCACAGGCCAAAAAGGCCCAATAGGACTCCTTCTTCAGCCTGACAGCATCCCTCACCGCCGGTGTCCACCACCGGGTTCGAGGGTTGCCACCACGACAGGCACCAACAACCTTGCGGCCACAACTCTGATAAGCTGCCTCGACAATAGAGGCGCGGAACATGGCCCACTCGGACTCAATGTCCCCCGCCTCCCTCGGAACGTGTTCAAAGCTCTCCCGGAGGTGGGAGTTAAAGCTCCGTCTTACGGGAGACTCTGCCAGACGTTCCCAGCAGACCCTCACAATACGTTTGGGTCTGCCAGGTCTGACCGGCATCCTCCCCCACCATCGGAGCCAACTCACCACCAGGTAGTGGTCAGTTGACAGCTCCGCCCCTCTCTTCACCCGAGTGTCCAGGACATGCGGCCGCAGATCAGATGAGACGACAACAAAGTCGATCATCGAACTGCGACCTAGGGTGTCCTGGTGCCAAGAGCACATATGTACACCCTTATGCCTGAACATGGTGTTCGTTATGGACAATCCATGACGAGCACAGAAGTCCAACAACAAAACACCACTCGGGTTCAGATCAGGGGGGCCGTTCCTCCCAACCACACCCCTCCAGGTCTCACTGTCATTGCCCACGTGAGCGTTGAAGTCCCCCAGCAGAACAAGGGAGTCCCCAGGAGGCGCACTCTCCAATACCCCCTCCAAGGACTCCAAAAAGGGTGGGTAATCTGCGCTGCCGTTTGGCGCATAGGCACAAACAACAGTCAGAGCCCGTCCCCCCACACGTAGGCGAAGGGAGGCTACCCTCTCGTTCACCGGGGTGAACCCCAACGTACAGGCACCAAGATGGGGGGCAACAAGTATGCCCACTCCTGCTCGGCGCCTCTCACCAGGGGCAACTCCAGAGTAGAAGAGTGTCCAACCCCTCTCAAGGAAACTGGTTCCAGAGCCAGAGCCATGCGTTGAGGTGAGTCCAACTATTTCTAGCCGGAACCTCTCAACCTCACACACTAGCTCAGGCTCCTTCCCCACCAGAGAGGTGACATTCCATGTCCCAATGGCCAGCTTCTGTAGCCGAGGATCAGACCGCCAGGGTCCCCGCCCTCGGCCACCACCCATCCCACATTGCACCCGACCCCTTTGGCCCCTCCCATAGGTGGTGAGCCCATGGGAAGGGGGACCCACGTCTCCTCTTCGGGTTGTGCCCGGCCGAGCTCCATGGGTAAAAGCCCGGCCACCAGGCGCTCGCCAACGTGCCCTACCTCCGGGCCTGGCTCCAGAGTGGGGCCCCGGTGACCCGCGTCCGGTGAGGGAACGTTTTGTCCATTTATTTTACTCATCATAAGGGGTCTTCGGGCTGCACTTTGTCTGGTCCCTCACCTAGGACCTGTCTGCCTTAGGTGACCCTACTAGGGGCATGAAACCCCTGACAGCATAGCTCCTAGGATCATTGGGACAATCCACCCCCTCCACCACGGTAAGGTGGTAGCCCAGGGAGGGGTTCACAAGTCATCCGGGACAAAACCAACTCTCCCCAGCAAAGCCTGTTAAGCTTCGGCCTCTCTGCTCGAGAAGTGCTACAGGGCTCAGGGCCTCGCAGCACGTGCGATGAACGCGTCTGCAATGATGCAAGCTTACCTGGCTGAAAAACTACAGGAGCTCCAGGTAACAACAGACAAGCAAGCTACCGCCGAGCTGCTGGATAAAGCCAGCAGGGCAACAGACTTTGTGCTCCGCATGATGGGGATAGCAGCTGTTGCTCAGGGCAAGGGAATGGCAGAAGTGTGCATTGCAATACGCCATCTGTGGATGACCCTGCCAGACCTCCCGGAGGGACAGAAAATTCATTTTCTCCACCATTCAATAGAACCGACGGGGCTTTTTTGAAAAGCGCTCGATCGAATTCAGACCAGGCTGGACCAGAGGCGCAAACAGGCTGAAGCTCTCCGGGTAGGCATCCCCAGGAGAACCTCCCCACCCCCCCAGGGAATCAGCTGGGAGCAGAGCACCGCAGCCTCGACACCACTCAGCCACACGTGCCCCACCGCAAAAGCGGCCGGCGTACAAAGTCGAGCACCGGCAGAGACCACCGCCGGCTCCACCTCGGACTGAACATGCCTGGAGTAAGAACAGATTTGTTCCCCGCCAGGCGGACCGGTACAGAACCTCCTCGGCAAACCGGGACACCAAACAGAAGCGTGCCTGACGAACCAGGTCCGCTTCATAACTTTACACGATCACCAGCCCATGCGATATGGGAAATGATCTTTTCACGTTCAGACTTTGTTTGTAGCACGGTACAAAAAGCTGGTGATTCTGTTTTAGACACAAATCATGTTCTTTCTGCTGTGAGTGACATAAAGCCAAATATGTTGTTACACATAAGCACAAATAAAGTTAAAAAACAGACTCTGTTTTCTTGACTCACAAAAAACAAAAACAAAAAACAACAACAACAAACACAGTAACATCAGCAGAACAGTCCCCTCTGTTCTCCCAGCAAACATAAAGGGCGGGTGCCATCTTNACTTCAGTTCATGTTCTAAAGATCAATACTGAAACCGAATCAAGAGATGAAGAACGTTAATGTTACGGTTGCAGCGATCAGTGCAGTGTGTCCTTGTGAATCTGCAACATCAGGATGGACAAAACCCTCCTGGAGCATCTTCGCCAGAGCTTGGACTTCCCCTCTGAAGCTGTGCCGGATCAACAGTTCTGAACAGGCTTCTAAAGGCCCCTTTGGACCAAAGCTTTCTCTGTTCATAGAAAGAACAGCTGCGACGTTCCACCCAACATTTTCAGCTAGCCGTCTGAAAAAGACAAAGACAGAGCATGTAGATATTTTTCTCTCAATACGGGTAGTCCCCGGGTTACGACGGTCTCGAGTTACGACGTTTCGCGGTTACGAACCCCCTCCCATTGAAAAGCATTGTTTCAAGTTACGTGGTTTAAGCGCCTTTACAACAGAAAATACGGTACCAAAACAAAACTTACAGGAGGGAGGGGGGGAGCTTGACGCACGCTCAGTGGAAACTTACAGGAGGGAGGGAGGGGGGGAGCTTGACGCGCTGGAAACTTAAAGGAGACCTCAGGCAGACCGGAGCAGAGGAGGTCAGGAGGGGCTAATATGCTAAATATGCTAACTCTGGACCGCTGGACCGCACATGGAAATACAGGAGACCTCATTGTTTTGAGCGGAGGTGTACGAGGCAGACAGGCTACAGCTGAGCAACGAGCTAACGTGCTAGCAATGAGCTAACATGCTAACAGACGTTGCTGTAAACGCTGTGAAGCTGCAGGACGCTCACCAGCTCCCAGTAAGAAATTAACTCTTTTTTTCCTTCATTATGGCTCCAAATGTACTGTACTGTATGTGTTTTTTGATAATTATGTAGGGTAATGTGTTAGGATAGGTGAGGGCTTGGTAAAAATACAGTACTGTATGTATGAGGGGCCGTTTGGATATAAGAGGGGCCGTTTGGACGTATGAGGTGCATGAGGTGCCATTTGGACGTATTTTCTGACTTATGACGATTTCTGTGTTACGAACGGGCGTAGGAATGGAACTACGTCGTAACTCGGGGACTACCTGTACATTTTTTGTCACCAAAATGTAGCTTTATTTTCCATATTACCTGTGTTTGTGTATGACAGCTGGCATTCGGGCCTGTAAAGGGAGAGTAGAAAATGGATCCCTTTTGTAACCTTGATATGGATGAGCTTCTGGCTCCCACAGCTTTCCATAAAAGAGTTTATCCAACTCTAATCTCCGGCCAGGAGGGAGCGGCAAGTAGTCGGCATTTGTGCAGTACTTCTCAATGCCAGGTGGAAGGATAAAACTTTCATCTATCAGCAGATCCTCATCTGTAGACACCTGAAGGGGGTGGGGAGTAAACTGATCTGCTCTAAGGCAAACGCTGGCAATATGTTTATTTATAAAAGCAATTTACTCATTTTACCTGAACATCTGTACTGGCTTTTGTGTCTAAACTGCTTGGAACAGACTGTGACTAATTAAAGATACAAAGTACATAGCTAAATAGATTGTGCATGGGCAGATAAATACAAACTTGGACACAAGCTAAAAATTAAAAATACTAATTTAGTGTTTTATAGACACCGTATGGTAAACTGGACTGTATTGTAATAAAATAATGTAGTTAGAATGACATTTTCTGTGAAGTTCTTTGAGATGATTGTGAATTTGCTCTAACAATGCATTAATCTGAACAGAACACTATACGTATTTACTGAGTAAAAATGACAACGCTTTAGGCTATTTGCCAGCACGTGATAAAAGTACCTGAGTCCATGTGTCAACAGAAGACTTCATAAAGTCAGCATATTCAGGAAAGTTTTGGAGGCTAAAGCTTTCTTCTACAGAGGTACAGATTTTTAGTAAGCGTTTCCCAAGCCACAAACCCACATCCTGTCGTCCATCGGAATAAGAAAGCACACCAGGGCCAAATATCTCGTCCATGTGGTATAAACCCTGAGCATGCAAAGTTATAAAATGTTATTTACTATGTACAAAAAAATACTGTAAATGCTGTTCCCATTGCATCAATTGTACCTGAAAGGTGGCTCCATCTGGTAAGCTGAGGTGACCATATCCTTCCCTTCTGTTAAGGTAGAACTTGCCAGTGAACTTGTGGCCTGAGGGCCAGCTGTAAAGTGCATCCCCATGCTTGAAGTCTTTGTAGAAAAAACCCTCATAGTACTAAACAAAGACATTTTGTTATAAACTGTTATTTTGAGTAATATTTAGGATGAATTCTGCTGGGTCATCAGAAAAAAACAGGTCAAATTGGCAGTGGTGGGATGTAACTAAGTACAAGTACTTTCTTACTGTACCGGTACTTAAGTACATGTTTCATGTATCTGTACTTTACTTAAGTAGAATTAAATGTGGGTACTTTTACTTTTACTCCACTACATGTTACATGTACTTTCTGCTACACTACATTTTTATAATGTGTTGAGTTACAAGTTACTTCCACGTTTCAGCCTTTTTGACTTGTCAAGAAACAAGAAAGTCTTGCTGCAACATTAAAATGTGTCCGTTCATGGGATGTTAGGAGACAAGAGATGTCTCTAAATGTCTCGACACTCGGGTCCAAGTTTTGAAAATGGATTGTAGACCATTGCATTAGGTAATACATTCAGCACGTTTACTTTAATACTTTAAATATTTTTAAAAGCAATATTACTTATTTACTTTTACTTAAGTAAAAATATTAATATGGTATCATACCATATGAATGTTTTTCATATGGTAGGCTACTTCTACTTTTACTAAAGTACATTTTTGTCTGTTTATTTGTACTTAATTTGTACTTTTACTTAAGTACAGTGTTTCTCCACCACTGCAAATTGGATAAGCGGCTCATACATCTTCAAAGTCAAGTTTTAGGCAATCACATTAGCTGATTTCATTCCCTATTTGACATTTACTTAAAAAGGTCATTTTATGCTGCTTGTCTACTGTGCAACAATTTTATAATGAGACGCACCTCCCCAAAAACACAAGCGCGCGCACATTTTCTTACCGCTCCATGTTTCCAGGTGTATTTTCCTTTTCCGTGTTTGAGGCCGTCTACAAACTCTCCCTCATATCTGGAGCCTTCGGACAGATCCTGAACCCCGAAGCCATCTGGTCGTTTGTGGCCGAACTGCGCCATCCTGTTACCGCCGCGTCGTCTGCTCGTTCCCGGGCCCGCACCTTTTGAATTTCTCCATTACGTTTCGCATTTGCCCTGAATGAATTTCACTTGACCCATATGAATGAAACAAGAAGTATTTTATATGAAGTCTAGGATACAATGAAGCGTTACTAGGGCAAACAAACAACTGGCATAATTAGATTAGTTATAATTTAGCCTGTGCGCGACAGTTACCATGACGACACTTGGCGACTGTCTACGCATGCGCACAGTAAAAAGTTAACAGCCTTTTTTTTATATATATATATAAATTGTATACAATATTTATTTATTTGGCACAGTTAATTTATCGTGCAGAGTGTAAGCTTAAAGTTCAAAATAAAACTATTTTAGTCAGTTTCATAACAACTTAAACTAAATTTTGTTGAATTAAAAACTTTTTTTCCCCCATTCAATCTTTAATTATACATGTTGATGTGTTCTTATGAGACTACCTTTTAGACTTTTTGTAGTTTAAGATTAAAGATCTCGGTTTTGCACATCATCCCCCCATACACACAAAGGTATGGGTTCTGAAATATGGAGCTTGAAGAGGTTTTGGCTTATATACATTTTTTTATTATTTAAATTGGAAACGTTTCACCTGATAATCCCCAAAACTAACAACAATGCATCCTTTTTCAGTTTCAATAGTGATAAGGATAGCCAACCGGTCATTATAATTTGGACAGGTGTAAGAAATAAAAGTTGGATACTGTCATACGACATGGATGGTTATATGGTTAGTTAATTACAGTACATGTATAAGTGTTTCTATAGGATCAATGAGGCAGGATCAGGTTGGGAGTGAGGTTCAGCCTCAGGTGAGGAGTTCAGGTATCTTGGGGTTTTGTTCTTAAGTGAAGGCAGAATGTAGTGTGAGATTGATAGATGGATCAGCCTAACATCTGGGGTATTATGGACTCCGTGCCAGTTTGTTGTGGTGAAGAGGGAGCTGAACTGTAAGGCAAAGCTCTCTGTTTAACATTGATCTATGTTACTACCTTTACTTATGGTCATGAACTCTGGGTAGTGGCTGAAAGAACAATATTGTGGATACAGGTGGTTGAAATGAATTTTCTCCAAAGGTAAGCTGGACTCTCTCTTAGAGATAGGCTAAGAAGTTCAGTTATCCAGGAGAGACTTGGAGTAGAACTGCTGCTCCTCCACATAAAGATTAGTAAGATAAGGTGGTTGGGGCATCTGGTAAGGATGTCCCTTGGGCACCACCCTGGGGAGTTTGCTTCGGGTTTATACGGCTGGAAAGAAGTCCCTGGAAAAACCCAGGACATGTTGGAGAGAATATGTCTGGCTGGTCTGGGAATGCATTGGGGTCCCCCCAGAAGAGTTGCAAGAGGTGGCTGTGGAAAGAGATGTCTAGGCCTCCCTGCATAACTCCCTGCCTTCACAATTAAAGGAGTTTAAATACTTGTAATATTTCATAGTTAACAATGTGCCATTGTGAATAAATAATGGGTTTAAGAGCATTGCAGTCCATTGCATTATGTTTTTATTTGCATTTTACACAATGCCCCAACTGTTTCCAAATCGAAGTTTGATTAACTCACAACAATTTCTCAAATGACAGGCAAAGGGTAACAAATTAACTGGATTTTTGATTTATTTGGTTTTGGATTTGTTCATGTTTTGGAATATGGCACAATACAGGTACTCTTTATGATTGTTAGCCACTGCTCTACTGTGCATTAATAACGAACTTCACATAGACAATCAGGCTGGCTCAAAATTATTTGATTACATGTCAATGCTGAACCACCAAAGTTGTTTTGAAGTTCATCCTGTGACAGTAGAAGCTTAGTCCCTCATGTGATTAGCGAGACAGCCATTATGATGCTTCAGAGAGTGAGAGTGAAAACCAGGTGTGCAAAAGGAATGGAGATGAATGGTCATGTGAATAGGGAAGTAGATTGGGGAGCTAAGGCATCCTATGTTGCTCACCTCATTCCTCAGCTCAGAGGGCCAAGCACAGAGTTATTTGTCTTGCAGTGAAATGAGTAATCACACTGCCATCCATCACTGGCCGACCTGCTATTGATTGCCAGTGAACCTCTCTTTTCAACAAAATTATATTACGGAAAAAGAATAGCAAATGTCTTCTCAGCCAGAGCAGTCCACAATTTGGCCTTTCCTAGCAGGTGACCTGTAAAAAAAAAGTTGTTTTTTTTGTGTGGTGTTAGTATAACATGACAAGCTACCCCATCCAAAGTGATTAGCATTGTTGTTCTCAAGGCGACAAGCAGGGGTAGGTTTAAATCAACTTGGAGTTTGAAGTGGCATGAACTTTCCTGCCAACAACACTTGCTTTACACCAGTGGCACCTCCGTGACAAATGCTATATGTTCTAACCTTGTCCTAAACGATGTACAGAGAAAAACATGCCGATACAACCATTGATTTATAAATATCTCAAAGGTTATGTACATGCCCTGCTCTCATAAATGGCAGTCTGTTTCTAAATATAGTTTCAATTTAAACTACAGCTTTTAAATGAACTGCAGAGCCCCAAAATGAGATCAACACTAGATTTTGTTATTTGGACTTTTTCATCACATAGTCGATAACAGTCAGGGACTGAGCAGCAATTATCCCACCATTAATCATTGATTCTATGCGACCAACAAAGCACTGTAAACAAAGGTCACTTGTCCCTGCCTAGTCTGTTTGTCCCACTGAATGACACGACTGCAGTACCATTTACTGCAGTGCTGAACTTGAAGTCGGGGCTTGATGCAAATACTGCTGTGAAAAAGGCAAATTGGTGGTGGCTTCTCAGGACAATGCTGTACACAGCACAAAATCCAGAGAAGAGAAATATGACAAAGTAGCACATTAAACTGCTATCAGTTACACCAGAGCTTTCTAATTCCAGAAAGCGGAGATGGTGGAAACAAATTGCTAATAGGTGGTTGCAGTTTCAATCATCTGTGAAGCAGGTGATTTAAGATTCAAAGTATTGTCATGTTTTTTTGCATTTTGCTTCCAACTATTAATTTTCTAAGCTGTTTTCAATAATACATATTCAGGCTTTCCAAGGGCCTCTATTGATGTTTTATTTTTTTATTTTTACTAAACTTATTTCACCCACAACACTAAAACGAGCACACTGAAGCACAATTCTCTTCTACATATTCACTCTAATTCCCTTGTAAATGCTATCTAAAAATATATTTAGACAACATGTTGCTCTAGATATGCTCTAGTTATATTATTTTTTTCCTTGTTTTGTGAAAGTCAATTGAACTTTTTTTCATGTTTAGTATGTTTCCATATCCTCATCTAAATCCTTCCCTTCCTTTGACCTGTTCCAGACCCATATCCCCATGGATTCTTTCACAGAAATCAGACAGCCTCTCAGTCATCCAGCATTGTTTCCACTTCAAATATTTTGCACTGTGGACTTTGAACTGTAGATGCCCCAGGCACCCAGCAGAGTCCTGATAGGACCTGTGCTTTGGCCTCCAATCTATCACATCTTGCCTGCAGCCATATAGAGACAGAGTCCCCCATCCAGCACAATGTTAGATTCACTGCTCACTATCACACATCACAGATATTGATCATATCATCAGGCTATTAAACCCCAGTGTTTCTCACGTATAATTAAACTTATGTGCAGAAAAAATGCAAAATGACACCACTTTTAGAAGAGCCATGTACTAAATGTAAGTTTGCATTTGTCAGTTCTTGAAAAAGACAATTCTAAACAAGTCCTTAGGGGTTTCTAACACCCCTTTAGTCTTTAACTCAGAGGGGTAATGTTTGGCACTGTTGCTGCACAGCAGGAAGATTTCGGGTTGAAACATCGGCTGAGTTTTTATGGTTTAAATTTTTCCCTTCTGCTTCTGGGTTTTTTGTTTTTCCTGCCTTTCCGTTCAATTTACAGTAAAAAATGTGTTTGTCAAGTTTATTGGTGTAAATGTGCTGCAGATGTGAGCAGTGAGATTGTCTTTGTGTTGTCATAATGAACAAATAGCTGAGTGGATTTGGGACAAGTGGTTGTTCAAACCTTGCATTTTAATAAATTATTTTTGTTGTTATTTGTTTTTGATGATGTGCTCAATAGTTCATCATTTTAAGGACACTGAGCTGCATCAAACCTAAATAATCAAACAATCAGTGTAGCCTGAAATAAAAGTTGAACAAAAATGTCACAATTCTAAGGCCCTGTTTACACGGACACTGTGTGGGGGAAACGCAACTTTTGGGTATGTTAATTAGGTTGAAAGTTTTGCGTTGACATGGGCGAATTCTGTGGATACGACTCTCTCCCCCCCCACCCCCCGTACTCATGAATTTACTGTAGTTACCATGCTGGGCCTGTAGATGGCGCTGTGATCTTTGGAACCTTCACTACTGCGCATGCGCCACTGCTGCTTGAGGTAAACAAAGCACACGAGGCAGCCTGTTTTCCTCTCTGGCTAAAAGTTCAGCTACTACAAGTTGTTGTCAACAAGTTAACAAGTTAAAGCTGGAATTTGGATAAGAGTCAACAGATCTGACACCAAGTGGACCGCTTCATCTGCGCACCAGTTGCTGAGGAGAACCGAGTCAACATGTCTGACTTTAGTCCGTGAGAATCAGCTGATTTACAGCAGCGCTACAAGGTAAACCATGTTCTTAATAATGTTTCCTTGTGTTTAGTTCGATCACAGAACAACCAACTGAGGTTTTATTTTTATTTTTTTCCTGCGAGGTCGAAGCTGTTCCACGAAGCGGACCGGCGGTTCGGATGTGGGTCCAGTGGGATGAAAACAACAGAGTCCAGTTCATTAAAGTTCGATTAACGTGTTTTTAAAAGTGTTCAATTTAATTCTCAGTGTTTGTGACATGAGTTTGTGGTGTTGAATAAATAAATAAATTAAAAATCAACCTGGTGTCTTCATTTTCAACATGCAGCATGTTAGGCATGACGTAACGAGTCCAGATAGCTTCATTTAGCTCAGATAAATGTAAATATCTCCCACGCTAACATAAATACTGTTTATTATTGTTAAACTGTTAATATATAGCACATTTAGTATGTTATAGTGCAGCGTGACACGTGAAATGTCCGACTGCCTCGTTAACAGACAACTGGATCCAGGCAGCTGCTCTCTTCCAACACAGATGCAGGTAAGGTGTAGAATAATTAAATATGAGAATCAAAATATATTCCATCAGCTATAGTTCAGAAAGTGGTGCGTGTGTCCACTGTCCAGTCCACCGCCATTGTTAAAATGCCGGCTGTCTGCGCGTGCGTGCTGCGTGCATGTGTTCAAACAAAAGCTCCACGGGAGATGTTTACATTATCAACGGGGGGTCTGCGAAAAACTTCCACCTTGAGAGCAGGGTCAGAAAAGTATCGGTGTCATCGAGGGGGGCCAGCAGCGTCGTGTAGGCGATAAGCAAAGTCGCAAAGAGAAAGTAGCGGTTACACTCAAAATACGCGCCGTGTAAACTGGCCCTTACTCAGGTCACTCATTGTGTTTTAGTCATTCATTCATTCAACCTTTATTTAGGCAGGTTAATCCCATTGAGCCTCGAGGACTCATTTACAAGCGAGACCTGGCTACAAACAAAGAATGATGACAACAGCA
The DNA here is from genome assembly GCA_038048925.1 of Garcialebias charrua. Classification (NCBI taxonomy): domain Eukaryota; kingdom Metazoa; phylum Chordata; class Actinopteri; order Cyprinodontiformes; family Rivulidae; genus Garcialebias; species Garcialebias charrua. The sequence continues at coordinate 5,732 of JBBPBX010041734.1, read as the reverse complement.
ACAGTAGATTTTCCTTGGACAATCAACAATAGACAATAATAAGAGAGGCATACAGATTTTTTTTTAACAAGTTAAAACAAAGATCAAAGTACAAAACAGACAGATTATAAGGCAGATGTAGAAAATCAAAAACAGGAACATGTCTGCATTGGTTTTTGCCAGGATTCCAACAGATTCTTAAAGCCATTTAGAGAAGTCAAGGTCGAGAGCTTCAGATCTTTTTGTAAGATATTCCAGGAAGCAGGAGCGGAGTAGGAGAAGGCCCTTTTTCCAAGTTCAGTTCTCACTGACGGAACACTGCAGGTAATCATGTCCTGAGAGCGCACGCTGTAGCTGCACTCACGCAGAGACATGTAGGAGGAGATGTATGAAGGCAGCAGACCAAGAAGTGATTTAAAGATGAAAATGTACCAGTGGAAGAGTCTGCGTGAGGTTAATGATGTCCAGTTAACCAGTGAATACAGGGTGCAGTGGTGGGTATGATAATCACAGCCAGTTATGAATCTTAGTGCACCATGATAGACAACATCCAACATCTGCAGGGTGCTTGTAGGAGCATTCATGTAGAGAATGTCACCGTAATCGATGGAGGGAAGGAAAGTCACAGATACAAGGCGTTTCCTAGCATTCAATGTTAGACATGATCTGTTTCTGAAAAAGAAACCCAGTTTAACTTTCAGTTTTTTTACTAGGTTTTCCACATGGAGTTTAAAAGAGAGATGCGAATCAACCAGGATACCCCAAATATTTATAGGAATCAACAAACTCAATAGGGACACCATTTGAGGATAAAATCGGAGGAAGATCTGCTGGGACCAACTTCCTACTTGAAAAAAACATCCCTTTTGTTTTTTCAGCATTTAGGACAAGTTTGAGACGGAACAAATCTGACTGGATGATGTCAAAAGCGGATTGCAGAAACTGGAAAGCCTTAGCTACTGTTTTAGCTCGGCTGTAAACAACTGTATCATCAGCATAGATATGTAAGGATGCATCAGGGATTCTCTGACCTACATTAGCTATGTCATATATATGTCAATATTTTATTCGTAATAGAACATAGATGACGGATCAAAATTTTAATCAGAGTAAATGTAACATTTTAAAGGAAAAATATGTTGATTAAAAATTTCACAGTGTCAACAAATCCCCAAAAGTTGGGAAAAGTAACAATAAGTGGCTGGAAAAAGAAAATTGAGCATATAACGAACAGCTGGAAGACCAATTAACACTAATTAGGTCAACTGACAACATGATCGTTATAAAAAGAACTTCTCTGAGTGTCAGTGTCGCTCAGAAGCCAAGATGGTAAGAGGATCACCAATTTCACCATTGTTGCGCAGAAAGATAGTGCAGCAATACCAGAATGGCGTTACCCAGTGTAAAATAGCAAAGACTTTTAAGTTACCATCATCAACCGTGCATAACATCATCAAATCTGGAACAATCGCTGTGCGTAAGGGTCAAGGCCGTAAAACTCTACTGGATGCTCGTGAACTCCGGGCCCTTAAACGTCACTGCACCTCAAACAGGAATGCCACTGTCAAGGAAATAACAGAATGGGCTCAGGAATACTTCCAGAAAGCATTGTCAGTGAACACAATCCACCGTGCCATCCGCCGTTGCCAGCTGAAACTCTACAGTGCAAAGAGGAAGCCATTTCTAAGCAAGCTCCACAAGCTCAGACGTTTGCACTGGGCCAGGGGTCATTTAAAATGGAGTGTGGCAAAATGGAAGACTGTTCTGTGGTCAGATGAGTCACGATTTGAAGTTCTTTATGGAACACTGGGACGCCATGTCATCCGGACCAGAGAGGACAAGGATAGCCCAAGTTGTTATCAACGCTCCGTTCAGAAGCCTGCATCACTGATGGTATGGGGTTGCATGAGCGCTTGTGGCATGGGCAGCTTGCATGTCTGGAAAGGCACCATTAATGCAGAGAACTATGTTCAGGTTCTAGAACAACATATGCTCCCATCTAGACGTCATCTCTTTCAGGGAAGACCCTGCATTTTTCAACAAGATAATGCCAGACCACATTCTGCAGCAATCACAACATCATGGCTACGTAGGAGAAGGATCCGGTACTGAAATGTCCAGCCTGCAGTCCAGATCTTTCACCTATAGAGAACATTTGGTGCATCATAAAGAGGAAGGTGCGACAAAGAAGGCCCAAGACGATTGAACAGTTAGAGGCCTGTATTAGACATGAATGGGAGAGCATTCCTATTTCTAAACTTGAGAAACTGGTCTCCTCTGTCCCCAGACGTCTGTTGAGTGTTGTAAGAAGAAGGGGGGATGCCACACAGTGGTAAAAATGGACTTGTCCCAACTTTTTTGGGATTTGTTGACACCATGAAATTTTGAAACAACATATTTTTCCCTTAAAATGATACATTCTCTCAGTTTAAACTTTTGATCTGTGATTTGTGTTCTATTCTGAATAAAATATTAGATGTTGGCACCTCCACATCATTGCATTCAGTTTTTATTCACAGTTTGTTTAGTGTCCCAACTTTTTTGGAATCCGGTTTGTAAAAAACAACAACAATTAAAGCTGCAAGCAGCATTGAGGCCCTCGCAGCTTAGCGCCGCTCTGGCCTTATTATGTCGACCACGGGACCTCCAGCTGATCTGCTCGGTCACCACCTCGAACTCTCTCATGCCCATCCAGCACCCGTTTGCCAAGAACAGTTAGCGAATAACAACAATATATACGTGTTTAGAAGTGCTGACTGGTGACACACAGTAAATGTAGAACAGATCAGATGATCTAGCAATGAGATGTAACAGTTTGAAAAATAATGTAGGGGGCGCACTGGAGTTATCTGTTAAACCACAGTATCAATGTGTGTTGAAGTGCTCACTGATGATGTACAATAAATCTGGTAAATATCGGATGATGTATAACTGAGATATAACAGTTTGAATAATCTAGGGGACGCACTTGAGTCAAATGTTAGCCCACCATATCAATGTGTCCACGAGGGCTCACTGATGATGCACAATAAATCTGGTTTAGATCGGATGATGTATCACTAAGATATAACGATTTGAATAATCTAAGGGGCGCTCTGGAGTCATATGTTAAACCACAATATCAATGTGTCCACGAGGGCTCACTGATGATGCACAATAAATCTGGTTTAGATCGGATGATGTATCACTGAGATATAACGATTTGAATAATCTAGGGGGCGCTCTTGAGTCATATGTTAAACCACAATATCAATGTGTCCACAAGGTCTCACTGATGAAGCATAGTAAATCTCGTGCAGATCGGATAATGTATCACTGAGATATAACTGTAGTAATAATATAGGGGGCGCTATGGAGTATAAATTTACATACCATTATCAATGTGTGTAGAAGTGTTCACTGATGAATCACAATAAATCTCGTGCAGATCGGATAATGTATCACTAAGATATAACTGTAGTAATAATATAGGGGGCGCTATGGAGTAAAAATTTACATACCATTATCAATGTGTGTCGAAGTGTTCACTGAAGATGCACAATAAATCTGGTTTAGATCGGATGATGTATCACTGAGATATAACGATTTGAATAATCTAGGGGGCGCTCTTGAGTCATATGTTAAACCACAATATCAATGTGTCCACAAGGTCTCACTGATGAAGCATAGTAAATCTCGTGCAGATCGGATAATGTATCACTGAGATATAACTGTAGTAATAATATAGGGGGCGCTATGGAGTAAAAATTTACATACCATTATCAATGTGTGTAGAAGTGTTCACTGATGAATCACAATAAATCTCGTGCAGATCGGATAATGTATCACTAAGATATAACTGTAGTAATAATATAGGGGGCGCTATGGAGTAAAAATTTACATACCATTATCAATGTGTGTCGAAGTGTTCACTGATAAAGCACAATAAATCTCGTGCAGATCGGATAATGTATCACTAAGATATAACTGTAGTAATAATACAGGGGGCGCTATGGAGTAAAAATTTACATACCATTATCAATGTGTGTAGAAGTGTTCACTGATGAATCACAATAAATCTCGTGCAGATCGGATAATGTATCACTAAGATATAACTGTAGTAATAATATAGGGGGCGCTATGGAGTAAAAATTTACATACCATTATCAATGTGTGTCGAAGTGTTCACTGATAAAGCACAATAAATCTCGTGCAGATCGGATAATGTATCACTGAGATATAACTGTAGTAATAATATAGGGGGCGCTATGGAGTAAAAATTTACATACCATTATCAATGTGTGTAGAAGTGTTCACTGATGAATCACAATAAATCTCGTGCAGATCGGATAATGTATCACTAAGATATAACTGTAGTAATAATATAGGGGGCGCTATGGAGTAAAAATTTACATACCATTATCAATGTGTGTAGAAGTGTTCACTGATGAATCACAATAAATCTCGTGCAGATCGGATAATGTATCACTAAGATATAACTGTAGTAATAATATAGGGGGCGCTATGGAGTAAAAATTTACATACCATTATCAATGTGTGTCGAAGTGTTCACTGATAAAGCACAATAAATCTCGTGCAGATTGGATAATGTATCACTGAGATATAACTGTAGTAATAATATAGGGGGCGCTATGGAGTAAAAATTTACATACCATTATCAATGTGTGTAGAAGTGTTCACTGATGAATCACAATAAATCTCGTGCAGATCGGATGATGTATCACTGAGATATAACTATAGAAATAATGTAGGGGGCGCACTTGAGTCAAATGTTAGCCCACCATATCAATGTGTCCACAAGGGCTCACTGATGATGCACAATAAATCTGGTTCAGATCGGATGATGTATCACTGAGATACAACAGTTTGAATAATCTAGGGGGCGCTATGGAGGCTATTTGCTAATTAGCATAAACACCTGTTCAAGGGGTGGGTAATGATCGATCATAATGATTTTGGTACTCCTCAGATCAAATCTGTGGAGTTTAGAACCAAACGTATGGTGACGGCGTTACGTCTTACTTCGCCACGTCACCACGCCCACTTGCTCCACCCAAAACGAACAGTGCTGGAAAGCTTGTTACACCACCATGTCTTCGGTGACTGGATACAATGTCACGCTGATTAGGTAACAGGGATCCGATATGGACCGTTCAACGTAAAACTTTACACTTCCTGTTGTCAGGGGGCGTGGCTTAAGTGATGTCATGATTTGACCATACAGTTTTGCAGGGGACCGGATGTGGGTCAATCACTGAAGGTTTGATGTATTAGACAGTTTTCGTGTAAGAGCTGTAAGCGTTTCGTTTTTCATGGCGAGATGTCCAACTTTGAGGTCTGGCCCCGCCCCTTCAGCATGCATGAAAACGCACAGTTTTGATAACATTTGTTCCCCCGTGCCTTATAAAGAAACTGGCCAAGTTTGAATCAAATCGAGCGAAATCCCTAGGAGGAGTTCGTTGAAATGCAGAGGCTGTAAACGGCCAAAAAGGGGTGAAAATTTGGTCATCGTTCCAAAATGGCCGCCTTACCATTTATCGTACAACATTGGTGCCAGAGGGTTTTCTGTGCATCTTGGTGAGTTGGACAAGTGTACCAAATTTCATGATTCTACGTCAAACTAAGGTCAATGCGGAGGGTATTTTGAATATTTCTAGGGGGCGCTCTTGAGCCGTTTCTGTAGCGATTTGCTAATTAGCATAAACACCTGTTCAAGGGGTGGGCAATGATCGATCATACTGATTTTGGTACTC
>JBBPBX010041733.1:0-17398 GCA_038048925.1 Garcialebias charrua | reverse complement strand
ATATACACATTTAAATATTGCTATTAGACTTAATAAAATGTTAACAATTGTTTATTTAAAAGCAGCCAACACCGATAAACTGCATTACTTCCATGTGATTTCAGGTGATGCTCACTGCATGAGTTAATATGACCTACACAACTCATAATACATGCATTAATTAGATAATCCTGATCATTTAGTTTGATTTTATTGGATCCTGAAGTGATCCAGCGCTTCCCTTTTAAAATATACATAAACTTTAATTTAATAGTATTCTTTTTAAATAATTAAATGGTCCACAATGCTGCAACAAAAGTTTCTTTAACAAATGAATTTCTGATTCTAATGTTCCTCCTCTTCACAGCCCGTGCCTATTAGATCTCGTAGAGATGGAGAAGAAACTGAGAGAAGCCAAGGCAGAAAGAGAGAGGCTACTCCAGGAGCGGGTGAGTCACCTGGCGTGGGAAACGCTTGCTAATCATCAGTGACACACCGCATTAGACACGGCCTGCTTATCACTGACACCCACTCACATTACACATGATGTCCAAGAAAACACCCAGCAGATGGCTGGATGTTTGTTCATGCATGTTAGGAAAACTGAGGCAAATCCCAAGACTAAAATATGCACCAAAAAAAAAAACTTTTACCATACATTTGCAGCACTATTGGGTCAATATCTCTGTGCATTATTTGTTACAGTAGAATCAGGTTTTAATACATCGGTGTGTTATAGTTTGCTTCAAAACTTGTGTGAACTTAGGAAGAGCGACGACGGTTGTTGCTGTTGGAAGAGAGGAGTCAAAGAGAACTTGACTCCACTAAAGAAGAACCACCAGAACCAGAAAACCAGCTCAAACCAGAGCCTGAAGCAAATGAATCACCAAGGGTCATTTCTTCACCACATTCCTCTGAGGTATGAATGAAAACGCACTCCCGAGCTCTAAAACTTCATCTGTTAATTGAAACGTTGGGAAAATGTTGAGGCAGAACTAGAGACAAAGTTATTTTATTATATGATTTTATTTTCAGTGGTAAATTGTGGTTCCTAAATTACCCATAATGCAACATAATCCTGTACACTTTGCTTTGTCATCGTTCTGTGACTTTAATATTTTGGGGGGACATTTTTTCCAATTAAACTATTCACATTTAAGTGATCTGATTTTTAAAGTGAATGAAGTGAAACAATCAAAACTAACTTTTCGGGTCCAGTGCCTCCAACAGTCACTGTGCGAGAGGCGAGGGACACCCTGGACAGGTCTCCAGTCCATCACAGGGACACATAGAGACAAACAACCATTCACTCTCTCACTCACACGTAGAGATAATGTACTGTAGTTACCAATCAGTCTAACATGCATGTTTTCGGTCTGTGGGAGGAAACCGGAGTACCCGGAGAAAAACCACGCATGCACGGAGAGAACATGCAAACTCCACCCAGAATGCCAGGATTTGATTCGGCGACCTTCTCGCCGAGAGGCGGCAGCTCCGCCAACTGAGCCACCCGATTGCAAATATAAATGCAAAACAGATTCAACAGAGGCTGACGAGTTTTCTTTTGATTTCATAGAAGAAATGAAACATATTTCTGTAAAGTCTATTCTTGAACTTGTTTTTCCTTGATTCCTTCATAGTTTTTTATTTTAGATTTTTAGGACATTTCTTAAGAGATTATTACGTAACAAATTCTCGCGGTTTAATTTTCACTGTCTGACCGAGAGCTCTTGTTGTGACTCAAAACTGCATCTGTTACCAAATGCCGCTGAATATTGACAGTGATTTCCATGGAAAGCAGACTATTTTGAGGCACACTTAAACTCTTGTCCCTCCAGCAGCGCAGCCTGCCCCTCTTCCTCTCTCCAAACTTTGACCTTCGGGCTCATGTGGAGTCTCTGGGTCACAGTGTTGCCAGCTGTAGGGACCTGCGCATGACACCTCGACGCTGCGCGGGCTTCCTGACGAAACGAGGGGGGAGGGTGAAGACCTGGAAGAAGAGATGGTTTCTGTTTGACACAGATCACAGACGACTCGCCTACTACACAGGTTAGACTGGCTTGAAAAGCTGAACGTGCGCTCTCCGGCTTTGTTTGTTTGCATGCATGAATGAAAGGCTCCTTTGTGCCACAGTCTGAGCTCGGTCAAGGGGAGCCATTGTTTTAAAATTAGACGAGGAACCACCCCTGACTGCATATAGTTCATGGTTTATTGTTGGTTAGAGAACAATTTTAAACTTAAAAACGTTTTTTCCCAAAAATGATAAAAACTAACTACAGATTGGCGCACCGAATTATAAGGCACATTAAGCAAAACTAAAACATTTTGACAGATTTTGAGTGTCGTGTACCACATAAAATCAGTTTGAGGTCTGTAAGCACAACCAGAATTGATACATAAGGCGTACTGGATTCTAAGGCTCTCTGTTGATTTTTGAGAAAATTAAAGGATTTTAAGTGCACCTTGTAGTCCAAAAATATGGCAACTACAGAACTAACTACAAAAAATTCAGAGTGTTGAATGACTTTAATGGATAATTTGAAACTGCCTTGATAAAGTGTCCTGATGCTGCACAATAATCCAGGTAGAAAAATCTAACCAGGTTAAGTCAGGTCCTATTCTTTGTTGAAAAGTTTTGTCTTTTGTCCAAAGGACTTCTTCAGTCTGGGGTTCTGCAACAAACTCTGCTGGCCCTGTTCATGTTAACAAGATGCGTTTTTGGAGTGGAATTCTGCTGCGGTTCAGCCGTTCATTTACTTTTTCAGCTTGTAGGAGCAAAACTAATAAAATCCAGGATCCAAAGAGACGTTAGTGTACAAAGTATTTACCTGTTTGGACTGTGATCATGCAGACACTGGGACGGCTGTGGCCGAGTGTTTAGCGCAGTCATCCTCCAATGCAAGAGTTGGGGTTACATGCTTCAGCTCTTAAGGGTTTTCGAGATATAGCCCTCTTAAACATTCGAGGTTGCACCTTATTTTAAATCTTGAAGGTTGTGAACGTTGTTTTGATATTTTAAACTGTAATAATAAGAATTTAATTGAATTTATATTTTTCAAATGAATGACAAGTTGGGCCCGAAAATTGCTGAAAATTTGTCATTTTTGTTCATATTTCTAGAATCTGGCATCAAAACTGATGTATATTTCCCATTTATTTATTTATCATTCCCAAGTTAATAACTTTTTAAATGTTTGTCTTTTTAATGGCAAACATACAAAATGATTACTTGCGTACTCCTGTGGTTGCAGGTTTGAGTCCAGGTTGCCACAGGGAGGATATCCAGAGTAAAATCATTGTCAAGTCGTTTACACGAGTTCACTGAAGAAGGGAGCAGCTGAAAGAAATGCATTTAAAAAAAGAAAAAAGTTATGAATCCTAAAAGTTCAAGCACCTTCTTGAACGATCTGAACATTTTGATATATGAATGGTCAAAAATGCAGAAGTGGTTAGAGTGCAAACATAATAATGAGAATTTTTTTTAAAAAGCAGGAAAACTTTGAGTACTTAATCAAAATGTCCACAAAACGACTTGAAAAGCTTGAACTCTTTACATATTTGTTGTAATCTTTTATTTTTGGTTCTCCTTTGTCTGCAGACTGTGATGAGAGGAAGCTAAAAGGAGTCATTTACTTCCAGGCAATAGAAGAAGTTTATTTTGACCATCTGCGCACAGCCACCTCTGTGAGTTTTAGCCTTTTACACAGACTTTGACAAATCAGTCTGAGTTTGCAGGTTCCTGCATCTGGTTATTCAAAATCTGTGGAGCTTTTATTTACTTTACGTTTAATGTGCATTTTACGGCTGTTTATTGTTGTATGTACCTCATCTGTGGTTTGTCTAAAAGAGGTGTCTCATGAAAATGAATCCTTGTGACTCAAGGAGACTAACCTGTAACCTGTACATTTACACTACTTTTATCTACACTACTGCAGATACATATAGCATTCTCTGACTAGCCTTATCTAAGGATGCCAAATGTGCCTTATGTGCCTCACTGCATATGCCACTTTGCCTCTATACCAACATCAACTACCTCATACATATACTGTGTACATTAACTTATATGCTGCTGTGCCACTCTTTGCAAATGTCAATGCTAGAACCTTCAGTTTATTTTATAGATATACTTTTTATACTTTTTATACTACTATGCAAAAACTCAGGACAGTATTACACTTTTATTATTTCATTTTATGCTTATGTTCATTGGGTGTTTGGTGTTTCAGGGGTGTTTGGTGTTTCAGTGTTGGTGTAAATTTTCATACTTTTATACTATTATGAAAAAACTCAGGACAGTGTTACACTTTTACTATTTTATGCTTATGTTTATTAAATGTTTTAGTGTTTAGTGTTTAGATGGTTACTGTTGCACCGAGGGACTGAGAGAGAAACGCAATTTCGGTCCTGTGTATGTCCTGTACATATTGCAGTTCTGACAATAAAGTTGACTTTGACTTTGACTTTGACTGTATTCATTCAACCTTTATTTAGTCAGGTAAATCTTATTGAGCCTCGTGGGCTCATTTACGAAAGCAACCTGCTAAAACTAAAGAATGATGAACAGCAATGGTAGAATTTCCTTAAAAAATAAACAATAGAAAAACAAAAGAGAGAAATACATAGTTTTTTTTTAAACAAAGTATCAAAAAGTACCAACAAAGTATCAATAAGTATAAATAAAGGCTGAATGAAATGTAGGGCAAACATTTGTAAAGTTGAATCCAGAAGATTGGCTAATTGTTGGCTTGTTTATTGCAGCTAGTTAAAAAAAAACTTATCTGAACCAGTAAACATGCTATATTTTGAGTATTTCCTGGAGAAAAATAAATCTTTCAGACTTTTAAGAACTACCAGAGCAGGATTTTCTTGTTTCAGCAAGACATCCCAGACTGAGTGTTTTATTAGGCTCCACATCAGCTGTTGCGACAGCAGTATTTTATCTGTTGTCAAAACATCAGCGTTCAGGCAAATTAACTTGTAAAGAGAAATAAGAGGTTGTCAAAGAGCTGATTTGTTATCGTGACTTAACACATTATCTCTGTCTGCATCTTCCCGTCAGTCTCCGCGGCCCAGCCTAACGTTCTGCGTGAAGACTTACGACCGCCTGTTCTTCCTGGTGGCGTCCAACGCCGTGTCCATGCGGATCTGGATGGACGTCATTGTCACGGCAACAGACGAGTACAGTCGTTACTGACTCTGTGACTGTTAAAGAAAGAGAAAAGCTCCTGGACGTACAGTACAGTGGGTTATTTTCTCTCTTCCATGTCTGAAAAGCTGCAGAGATCTGTGTGAAAAGGATAGTTCTGGACCTGAACTCATAAAACTGAATGGTCATGTGAGGGTGAAGGAGTTGGAGGTGCCTGGCAGACGTGTTTGAACACACTGGAGGAAGCTGTTACTGACAGAATGATGGCAGCTCAGAGGTTCATCTGCTGCAGAGCTCTCCAAGGCAGTCATTGTTACTCAGCAGCTTGCACACACGTGTCTGTTACGGGAAGGTTGTGCTCTGAGCTGGAGCTCCCCCTGCTGGCTACAGTCCAGCATCACAGGACCACTGAACATTACACTACAGAACACCAAAGTACAAAACACCACGGCAGAGATGGCCACAAGAGCACCAGCATGATGTGATAAGTCTAAACACTTTATTTGGACGGTCAGTTGGGGATTTGGGGTTAAATATTTTTATATACTGTAATGTCATAAGTTCCCGTCACTATGTCCTAATCATGCCTCTAGATTTCTGATGAAATATGTTTGTACAAGATTATTTATTATCTGAAAATTTGTATGACTGGTTTGCAAATAAATGAAAGTATACTCGGTCATCGTGTCACCAATAAACTTTTATTCAAAAAAAACAACAACATCCAATTGTGTGTTTATTATATTGATACTGACAAGGTGTCCCTATCCATCCATCCATCCATCATCTTTACCCACTTTGCCCTTTTTGGGTCATGGGGGTAACTGGTGCCCATGTCCAGCCGTCACTGAGTGAGAGGAGGGGGACACCCTGGACAGGTTTCCGGTCCATCACAGGGACGCAGTGAGACAAACAACCGTTCGCTCTCTCACTCACACCTAGAGACAATTTAGCGTTACAAATCAGCCTAACGTGTGTTTTGGTCTGTGGGAGGAAACTGAAGCACTCGGAGAAAACCTGAAAGTTATGCACCATAACTCATGTTCCCTGAAGGAAGGGAACGAGGTGCAACATATGCTATGGGAATTGCGCCCCCGCGCGATTACCTGAAGGAATACATTCACGCCTTTACGGCTAGGGCGTCAACGTCGCGCCAGAGGCCCCGCCCTCTGGGTATTTAAGCGACTGACGCCCATCCATCTTTCTCCAAAATTGCACTTCACCGAGCTTTCAGCATTGAAAAGGGCCAGATATGTTGCACCTCGTTCCCTTCCTTCAGGGAACATGAGTTATGGTGCATAACTTTCAGTTCCCTTTCAGTCTGGTTCTCTCGGTGCAACATATGCTATGGGAACGTAATTCATTCACGCCCTTGAAATGCTCAGTAAAATGCATGCTAGTGTGAACGTCTGCCCTTGACCAACAGGCATCTCAAGGCTACTTTCTACTGTGTGTTAGAAAGAACAGCCTGAGTGACATCACACGCAGTAACATCCAAACTGTAATGCTTTGCAAAAGTGTTTATTGAACTCCAGTTCGCCGCAGCACAAATGTCTGCAACTGGTACACCCTTGAACAGTGACCACGAAGTGGCCAAGCCCCTAGTAGAGTGAGCGTGCACTCCAGAGGGCACCTGTTGACCTTTGCTACTGTAAAGGGGTTAAAGGGGGGTCAGTTTAATACTGACCTCTTTATCCTTAATTAATCTACTTATTCAGATTGAATAGTAAATTCACGGATTCTCTTCTTTTTCAGTTTATTCAATATTTCTGTGATCTTTATGATGGATAAATAAACAGAGCCATTAAGTGACAAAGACGTTAACTTAGTTTGATATGTCAAAGAGACACTATCATTTATTTAGAATAAATCAACTAAATTAACACCATTACACTTGATTGACATGATTTCACTTTCTTTCAATTTAAAACGTCAGCACACTTAAATTCAACACAACAGACATAAATATTGGATGTTAACATATTTAGTCTGTGGGCTCTTTTAGCTTAAAAATATAGTTTCCAGCTTAGATAGAGAGGGGAAAGAGTAGGAGGAATAAGAGGTTGGAGAGATTAAGTTATTTATCTCGAGTGTAACCAGAGATGACACATTCCATCCGACTTCGGCTAAATCCCAGGTACGTTTGTAAACCGCTCTTTACCTTTTGACGATGCGTCTGATAAAGATATTGCCAGCCTCCCAGGTGCACGGAGTCCTTCCGGCCCTCGTACGTCTGAACTGGTCGTTTACTTCCAACGTCTCCTCGGATCCGCGTCAGCCGTCAGAAACATGTGGCAGCTTCTGGCTGACTTCAAGACGAGATGTTTCTCAAAGGAAGTTCATTAAGAACTTTGGAGCTTTTGCTCGGGGAACTGGATGGAGACGTCCATCAGTTCTAGCTGACAAGTTAGTCTTTGGCTCTTGACCAAGCTTGACCAGCTGCAAGGCAGAGAGCTTTCAGGTCTCCGTCCATTCAAACTCTTTGTCCATTCAAAGACTGAAGCGTTTCCGCACAGTTAGAACTTAAAAGCAGGAACACAGAGAGGAGTTCACTTGCTTTATCAAACCCAAGGTTACAAGCCAGCAGCAGAGAGAAATGTTTAGGAAAAAAGACAGATAACGCTGGAGCCCTGCTCATCAGACTGTCTCTGAGTTTCTAAACAAAACCGTCCGGTCTCTGTGACCCGAAGGCTTCACCTTTAAACACAGCAGTGAAGACAGTAATTAACACATTTCAGAATAACACAGCATAAAAGCACATATCATGAAAATGAGAAAAGTTATTCTTGATTACATTAGAATAAAATCAAGATATAGAAATAGTCTCTTTTAGTGACTATATGTCCTCAGATTATAACTAATGGAATAATTGTGTTAAATGTCCTGCTTTACTGAGAGGTCAGTAAAGGTCATCACTGGACAGTTCAAAAGTACACAGGTGTCTTAAAAGTGGACAAGGTCATGTCCACTACATCTCCCCCCTTTTGGAAGCCATCGCCAGTCGTTGGGGATGGGGTCCAACACGAAAGGAAACCTTGAACTGTCTCTGATCTTGAAGTAATCCGGCGAGTGGAAAAGAAAAAATCAAAAATTATAATCCCATAAAGTTTTTGGAACTTCCATACTGTTCGTAGGTAATCCCATTGCGGTAAGCTTTTAATCCCTCGGAAAACTGAGTCTGTTAACTCTTGGAAAACAAAGTCTGTGATCCTTTGGAAAACAAAGTCTTATAATCCACAGCGGTAATCCCACAGCAGTAAATCCACAACGATTAGTTTTGTTGATTGATCAGCAACAATTGTTTTCATAATCAGCATGTAGAGGGGATCCCTCGATTGACGCAGAGGAGGCGATCCTTGGATGAAGGTTGAAGACCAAGCGTTGGAGCTGCAGGTCCCCACATCGAAGGTTGTTGGCTGGTTGGTCTCCAGTCAGTGCCACTCTGGTTCTATGTGTCATGCAATTATGTGGTTTTAGGTGGGCTTATGATTGGGATTTTACATTAGGCCCTACCTATATGCACCTGGTATGTAAGCTATCATGGTTTAGATCAGCTATAATTACCAATTAAGGGGTGGATCAATTCTGTAAATTAGATATAGGGATCTATACCTATAGAATTTTGGAGGGCTTCTGTAACGAAGGCCTCTAATTCCAAACTATTCCTCCATTCATTACTTAGTTTAGGTTAAACTAAAGTAGAAAAATGAAATATAGTTTGATCTAAATGTCTGTTGTCTTTTAGACGAACGACGTAGGATTTGGTGTACCTAATAAATTTTGAAGTCTATGGCGAGACTCATCAAAATGAATAGATAATCTAGAATAGAAACGATCGAATCGGTTCAATTTAGAAATCGTGAGGCCAGTGTAGTTTATGGTACCTTGAGTAGCTTTAAACTACATTGACTCTTCAACGGTTGAGATTTAACAAAACGAACTGCATGTTGGCATAGTTAGATCCATCTTATGCATTAATCAATGTTAATACAAAACCTTTTTTGGCTGGGAGTGTCCAGAACCACAACAATATCTCAAATAATGACAACAGTAATGACTAAACAACAAGGAAACAACGTTTCACTGCTTCGACACACTCTTGTCGTCAGATTCCAAAGTGCAACACACAAGAAAACAGGTCTCAACTTTATGACCGAGGTCAACTTAAATCTTGTGGATTTAAATGGTTGTTAAGATTAGTTTTTGTTGTGGGTGTTGGACTTAGCGTTTCTAAGTTCAAGTTGGACAATGCGACTTATAGGGTGGGAAATATGGTAGTTTAAACCTGATTAGTTTATTTACTAACTTGTGTTTGGACGACCTTATTATCCCATGAAGTCGGTGAGTTTGTGAGATCTTTGTCTTTTGTGGAGTCATTGAACGCCTTGTAAGGTTTGATCTGATTTCGATGTACCCATTTAGCAATTGGCTCTTTGCGGCCTTTGCTGATTTTGATCTCGTAGACGACTGAGGACACTTTGTCTGTTATCAGATGAGGTCCAGTCCACCTGGGCATTAGTTTGCGGGCGAGAGTTCCGGTCCCGGACTCTCCTTTCCCGGTTGCTGGGGCGAACGTATAGTACCAGACTCTGTCTCCCACTTGGAGTTCATTGTGAGAGGCCTTCTGGTCATAGTACGCCTTGCGTCCTTCAGCGGACCTTTCCAGGTTTTTCTGGGCGAAAGCAAAAGTGTTTCTGAGGTGTACATTCAAATCTTTCATGTATTGTTGTGTAGTGTAGGCTGTCGCCATGACGGCGTCGCCTGGTTGGTACAACAGGTGTAGAGGGAGAGTCATTTGTCGACCGGTCATCATCTCGAAGGGAGAGATGCCAGTTGATGTGTGTGGAGTGGCTCTTATGGCCATGAGGACCAGAGGGAGTTTCACATCCCAGTCCTTGTGATTTGCGGCCACGTATTTCTTCAAAATACTCACCACAGTTCTGTTTGCTCTCTCGACTTGGCCTGAAGCCTGTGGGTGGTAGCCGACATGAAAGTTGGCCTTGACGCCTAGCGTCTTCCACAGTTCTTTCATCACTTCACCTGTGAAGTGTGTACCTTGGTCTGAGTTCACCCTAAGGGGAAGTCCAAACCTTGAGAATATATGATTCATTAACAACATAGCAGTAGTTTGTGCTGTGTCGTTAGGAGCTGGTAGGCATTCTACCCATTTGGTGAATGCACAGGTTACCGTGAGAAAATATTTATTTCCTCTAGAGCTCTTAGTGAGTGGTCCAACCCAGTCGATCTGGAGGTCAGACCATGGGAATGCAATGCCTCTGCTTTGCAGTGGTGCTCTGTGAAGTGGTCTGGTTGGCTGAAACTGGCCACAGACCACGCACCCTTCAATGTAGTCCTTGACATCCTTTTTCATTCCAGGCCAATAGGCAATTTGTTTTAATGCCGTCAGCGTGGCTTTATCTCCTTTGTGTCCTGCGGACGGGAGATCATGGGCATGGACTAACATTACCCCCCTTTGGTCATGGGGAACCACGAACACAGGTGAGGACGTTGGTCCATGAGCGAAAGTTAAGATGCCCTTGATTAGTTTTAGCTGTTTGCGCAGCTGATAAAGGACCTTAAGGTCTGGATCGGAATCCAGGTCGTCTTTAGACGGACTATTTTTGTTCGGATCAGTCAGGTACAGTATCATGGAGTTGATAGCAGGATCCGACTTTTGTAGTTGGATGATGTCTGGGTCAGTCAGTGCAGGTCGTACAGAGACTGCGTTGTCAGCAGGTCTGGCTGCGGCCTGTGCACGTGTGACTGCCATAACTCTGACTGAAGGTTGTGTTGGCAGAGTCTCGATTAACCAGGAGGGGTCGAAGGACCATAGAGGACCTTCGTCGGCTCCTTCTTTGGCTAAGGAGTCTGCAATGTCATTGTAGTGCTTGTCATCGCCTGGGACTCTAGAATGCCCTGGAACTTTCTTCCAGTAGATCTGTAAGTCGTGTGATGTCACCAAGTGATCACACGCTATGAAAAGCTCTTTGTGTTTGACCACTTTTCTGTCGCTTGTTAGGAAACCGTTCAGTTTCCACACAGCGAGGTGACAAGCGAAACTCAAACGAGCATAGTTAGAGTCAGTGCAGATGACTAGCGTCTTGATGGAGCGTTCTACTACCATCTGGAGAGCTATTAGGATTCCTGCAATCTCAGCGTACTGAGAAGTCTGAGATCCTAATTTGTAGCTGAAAGTTATCTGCTCTTGGTCTTGGAGGAGGACCCCTCCAACACCTGCTCTACAGATTTTGTCGCGGAGGAATGAAGATCCATCCACGTACAATGTTGTCATATCTTTGCAGATATTGTCATCAAAGAAGTGGTGGTTCGGGTCTTCAGTCACAGGGGTTTTTTCCTCAGCCAACGGCTGGGTTGCCGGTACATCTTGTGTACACTTTTGGCAGAGTGCCAAGTCCGTCCCCAGACGTGACTTCTTGTTTTGACCATAACGTATGTCTAGGTTAAAACTTTGAAGCGCCATGAGCCACGTTGCAACACGTGAGTTTGTCACCACACCATCTCTGATGCGTTGGCTGTTCAGGAATGTCACTGGCTGGTGTTGTGTTTCCACAATGATTTTCTGTCCACCAATGTAGCTGGAGAAATGTTTTACTGCCCACACTGTGGTCAGTAAAGCTTTCTCACAGTCTGAGAATCTCAACTCGGGGCCTGCCATCGTTTTGCTGGCATAGGCCACTACACGTTTGTCTCTGTCGTGTATTTGGTATAGACCTGCACTTATGCAATGAGCTGAGAAGCCCACTTCCAAGTAAAACTCTTTGTTGTAGTCTGGGTAGACTAAACATGGGGCTGACTTGATCCTGTTTATAAGAGCGTCCATAGCCTGCTGCTGTTTGTCAGTCCAGACAAATGGAACGTCTTTCTTTAGGAGTTCAGTCAGTGGCTTTGCAAGGTCTGCATAGTTCTCTATGAACTGGTTCGAGTAGTTACACACGCCAAGAAAACTTTGTAGTTCTTTGAGATTGGTGGGGACTTTGAGATTGTCAAGGCCTTGGGTGCGAGTCAGCTGTGGTTGTACTCCGTCCGGACCTACAAGCAGGCCAACGTAGTCCACCTTGGTTCTGCACCATTGGCATTTTGACAGTGATATCTTAGCACCAGCAGTTGTCAGCTGATTCAGAACGTGGTCGATCTCAGCCAAATGTGAGTCCAGTGTTGGCTGCCTCAAAAGGACATCGTCCACGTAGATCAGTGTTCCACGCTCGTGGGCGTCTGGACATGCTTTGTTCAAGAAGATGTTGAACTCTGCAGGTGAGTTAGCGTAGCCAAAGGGACACCTGTTAAAGGTGTATTGACGGCCACCAAAAGTGAAAGCTAGTTTGTACTGGTCCTCGGCGCGCACAGGGATGGTCCAAAAACCAGAGGCGACGTCGAGGGTCGAGAAGTACTTACCATTGGTGACCTTGGGCAGTTCCTGTTGGAGTTGCGTCATAGGCCATCTGGATAAGGGAACTTGTTTGTTTAGCTTTCGGTAGTCTATAGTGAGTCTCCACTTACCATTTGGTTTTAACACCGGCCATAAAGGCGCAGAGTAAGTGCTGTTACAGTATCGGATGATACCTTTTTCTAACAGGTCATTAATGATTTCTCTGATAGGTTGATGTGCTGCCAGAGGAATCTTGTACTGTCTGACAAATGCAGGGGGAGCATTAGGCGGGGTTGGGATGCTCACTGTGTGGAGCGTGGTCAACCCACAATCCATCGAGTCAGTTGAGAATGATTTTTCATATTTTAGCAGAACTTTGCGAAGTTTGTCCCTGTCTTCATCAGTTTCCAAGGCGTCGGCCTGAGCGACCACCTGGTCTATCTGTGAAGCAAATGAGAGCGGTTCTTGTTCTCTGGGGAGCTCCAGTGAGTCCCCTTCAGTGTCATAAAACCTGTCAACAGGTAGTGCACTGTAAGTTTGAGGGCCTAGACTTTCTCCTTGGTTGAAACCGAACCTGTGGACAATGTCCCGGTCGGACTCAGTGGGGGAGAAAAGAGCTATGGCCTGTGTTGGTTTTGTGAACAAGACTCGCCCCGAATGATGACTTGGGATCAAGTTTTCTGGGAGTCCTCCCAGAAATGGAATGCTTAGTTCAAAATCATGAAAATCAGTAGAGATCAACCATCCTAGCTGTGAGCGCTTTGGGATCAGTACCTCTTCTGTGCTCGTGTTACACACAGCGACAGTCGTGGTTCTGCCGTCGAGGGTCACTTGGCATGTGGCCTCCATGGACAGTCCTAAGTTGAAAAACATAGGAGATGGTTGAAAGCATGCCTGTTTTGTTCTAATAGCCTGTCCTTTCATGATGTGAATCATCACCGGCTTGTTCATAACCTGAGGTGGCACCACAGTGTTATGGCTGTTAGCAACCTGGCAGACCTCTGGAATGGTCTGTCCAGCCTTAAGGTTCTCTGTGGTTAACACAGGAGAGTCCTTCGTGGCTGTATCTAGTGACCACAGTGCATTGTTGTTGACGTCCACTCGGACACCTAATCTTACCAAAATGTCGGAGCCTATGTAGGTTGCATGTGGTAAGTTCGGGACCACGAGGAACGGGTGATCCAGTTCTCGTTGGTTCCAGATTAGTTTAAGGTCAATGATCCCTTTAGCAGTCATTACCTGTTTATCGTTGGGGTCTAACGGGAAGCGGAAAGCCTTTTTGTTCATTCCGAGACCCAACTGTTTCTTAACCAAGGTTCCAAAGAAAGCTTGGCTGATCGCTGATTTCTCCGTCCAAGGGGACAGAACAGCATCATCGGTGTGGGATCCTTGAATCTCAACACCTTTGACTACCTGTGGTAGGTAGTGTTCGGTGAGTGCCAACTGTTTCAGCTCGCAGAGGGGGCTCTCTTGTTGGACCTCTACTGCCTCACCTGTAGTTGGAGGTTCACCCACAGGGATTGTGCTCTCGTCTGAGCATTCCCTTTTGCCTTCCGCGGTACCTGCCGTTAGACGGTCAGTGTTACTCTGTGTAGGCATATCGATCGGCAGTGGTTGACTCACTCTGGTCCACATTGTCTGATCGCCATAATCTATAACCGCGTCGAAGCGGTTTATAAAGTCTTGGCCAACCAAAAATGGGCATGAGTCAACGGTGGACACGTATACCGGGTGGTATAGTGTCGTCTCACCAATCTGCATGTGAACCATTGCTATAGCTGTTAGGGTTGTACTCGTCTCCGAGAGACCCTGCAAAACTATAGCACATTCTCTGAGGGGTATTTCCCTGTCAACACCGCTAGCGGCCAGCCGCAGCTCTTCTAACAGTGTGGGTGACATAACGGATATGTCTGCCCCACCATCCAAGAGGGCCTCTTTTCTGAGGATCCCTTCCAACGTGATGGACAGGTAAGCCTTCTTAGCGGGCCCCTTTCTGATAATGTCACACAGGAACTCACCAGGTTGTCTCCGACGTTTATCACGCCTACCCCTGACTGTGTGACCTTCATTTATCAGTACTGTTAGTGCAGACACACATGGGTCTGACTGTTCAGTTCGTGGCGAGCCACTTTCAACGGTGAGTGAGCTTTCCCCCCCTTTTTCTGACGAGGGGTGCTCAGGCTCCGTAGCAATGAAGTCATGGTTACAGTCAACGTTCTGTTGACTGTCACATTCTGGACTGTCAACGATTCGACTGTCATTACCCTGATTGTCAGCATCCTGGCCACCAATGTCTTGGTGACTGCCAGCAACTGTGGCATTGTTGTTGTTAGAATGTTCAGAGTTACTATCAATGATAGTGCTACACATCACACCGGGTTTGTTCTCATTTTTAGTATTTTCCCACGTGTCGAACATCTGACGTATTTCCTCCTTGACTTCTGGGGACAGAGGGCTACGGCCTTTCCTCCGGGACTTCTGCGATTTTTTGTCTGTCTCGGACTGTTCAGTTTGAGGGGTAGGGGGAGCAGGTCCACGGCGTGGGGGCCCCTTCCGGGCCCAGACTGGCTTCGGGTGTCCCCTCTGGGACCACCCTTGGTTCGGGGGTTCCTGCTGGGACCACCCTTGGTTATATGGGTTACCCTTGTACCCATAATCTTTACTCGTTGGACGCGCACCCCCCTTTTGATCCTTTTGTTCACCCTCCGTGTTTTGCTTGAGCCACCTTGGGTTTTTCCTCAAGCGGACACCCCCACTTTGTGGTTTGTCAGGGTGAAAGGTCTGTTTCTTTTCGCCTGTCGGTGGATAGGGAGCTGGTGCTCGCGTCCCTTCCAGTTCCAGCGATTGGGAGTCGGCTCTCGCACTCGTGAACACCTCTACGGGTGTTCTGCATTCCATGCGGGCCTCGAAAACATTTACGGCGCATTGTTTCATTTCCTTGATGGTCTTGTCTCTGAAATTAGCCATCACTTGAACTGACTCTTTTATATCAGGGTGGAGGTTTTTACCGAAAAGGTATTTAAAACCTACGTCGTCCTCCATGCCCGGTTCATTGCGATTACCAAAGAAAGCCTGGAACATTCTCTGGTAATATGCCTGTGGATGCTCCTTCTTACCTTGCACGACCTTCTCGGCATCAGGGTAGCCACCAGGCCCCATGTTTGGAGTGAACTCTCGTATAAGAGTATCACGCAACAGTTTGTAATCTGTTTTTATGGCGTCCGGTTGGCGAACAATGAAGTTATATACAGGCCAGTCTGCGGTGAGCCTGATCAGCGCAATTTTATCCTCAGCAGTAGCATTTGGAAAATTACCCAGCTGGAAATCAAGAGAGTCTAGGTAGTTCTTTGTATAGATTGAACCCAACGGCCCTGGCTCAAAGCGTTGAATGTATCTAGAAAGCTTCTGGAGTTCAGGTATTGGAATAGAAAGTTTAGCATCATTGCTATTCCCATTTACCTGTGATCCATGTGCAGGTGTTGATGTTGAGGACGCAAGTCCCTGCTCCGACTGGCGGGTCTTAACAGGTACGGTGAGCTGTTCTGCATCACCGCGTGGAGGTGGTGGGGGTGGTGGTGTGATGCCTTGAGAATGCTTTGCCACAACATCCACCCACCTCTCCCTTTCTTTAAAGAGGTTTTCTTTAGTTAAGGTCAGTTCCACCTTACTTTCAGTCAATTCTCTGCGTAAACAATCAACTGCAGTTTGTAGCGCTGTGCACTGTTCACTGAGTTTTCTATTTTCCTCGAATTGAGTGCTCTCTTTTAGTTGTTCTTTTAATTTATCATACTCTATTTTCAACATTGTGCACCGGGTGTGGGCTTCTTCTCTTTTTTCCTTGTTCTCTTGTAGATCTTTAGACATCGATTGTACCTGTTGCTGTAATATTTCATTCTCTCTGATAGAATCGTCATATTTTTGTCCTCTGGACCGAATGTTTTCTTCATATGAATGTGTTTGCAACAGTATTTCATTGTTTAAACGTTCAATCTCTGTATTTGTCGTTTTCTTGTATGACACAAACTCTGAAGTGGTACCTTCGTGTTTAGTTTTCTCATCAGCCAGTTTATTTTTTTCATCAGCCAGTTCATCCTCAAGGTCCCCACTCTTATACAGTTCATGGTCCAGTCTGGTCTTCAACAGAAAGGCCAATTTGACAGTACGGTCGGCGCTGAGCTTTTTTCCATCTTTTTTGATTATGCCTGTTGCTAGACTTTCTAACTCTGTGTCCAGAGTCGGGGTGTCCATTGCTGCTACCTCCTCACCATACTTCACGAGTGTTTTCATTAGCAGTTTTAAGGCATTATCAACACAATCTGTGTCCTCTGACTCAGACTCTGAATCCTCCTGCGCTGGGATTTTCTCCTCAACCGGCGCTGGAGTTTGCTCACCATCAGCATCCTCCAAGGATGAGGATGGAACAACTTCATCTGATTGTTTATCCATATTTGTTTTGAGTCTGTAAAAATCAACAAGCTGGTACATGCAGGTGTTATTCGAAAAAGAAATTCGTTATCAAATTAACCTCACTGTTGTAAACGTACACAGAAAAACGTTAAAAATGCTATTTTTAACCAAAAGTGTACAGTGTATGCCAATGCTGTTTAAAATTTTGAATGTGGAAATGCTCTGCTCTCCATCAACTTTTCTTTTTTATTTAATCTGAAAATCAAATAAAAGATGCTTTTTTGAGTGTTATTTTAAATCTCTTCAGTATTTAAAATGAGCATCAATTGTTCGTCTGTACCTCTGTTTTCAAAAATTCTTTATTTAAAATAAACAGGAGTTTTTGTTTGTGTACAGAACAATTTTAAAGCTGGTAATTTTCACCATAAAAAATGCTGACTTTATGATGTGTTGAGAGAAAACTCATCTATTAACGT
>JBBPBX010041732.1:10926-28728 GCA_038048925.1 Garcialebias charrua | reverse complement strand
GTGTATAGGTTGCATTGTCCAATTATCACCAATAGATTGGAAAAATCCCTAGATAGGTCGCACCGGTGTATAGGTCGCACCTACGTTTAGCTCTGCTGCAAATGTCTGCCACAGGAGCGCACAGCAAGGCTTTTAAGAAGATTAACACTTAAAAACAATTATTTGTTTGATAAAAATTATAGCAAATATATGTCTGAGCTGAACTTTTCCTTAATAAATGAACGTAATTGTGAAATGAGCTGGATTTAAAAATTTGTTTCGCCGAAAGTGATAACAAGCCATATATGTTTATGTTTATTAAATTTGTTCATTTTTTTACAAAAGAAACAATACAAGACAATCTCATAATGATAGTGTACAAAATGTAAAAAAAATGAAAGGTAGCAGAAAGAAGAATAAATCTTATTATATCTGCCCCTTATCTCCAACAATCAGATTAAACAACAGTAGTCAAACCATGTAAACAATAATAATCTTCAACCAACTTTTTCCAACAATCAGGTTAAACAATAATATTCTTCAACCAACAGTACAAAATGACTAACTCTTTCTAATTTTCTAACTAATACAATACACATTACGTTATTTCACATATATTTTTTAACACATTTGTTTTGATCATTTTTTTAAATGTAAACATTGACTTGGCATTTTTAACTACATTCTCCAAGCCATTCCATAATCTAATTCCCTGGATTGAGGTAGAACGTCCCTTCAAACTGGTTCTGAATTGTGGTTTTACAAACAACTCTGTTCCCTTAAGATTATAACAACTTTGTCTTTTAACAAAGTGCATTTGGATATTTAAAGGTAATGCATTATTTTGAGCTCTATACATAACTGATAAAATATTATAGTCTACCAAATCATGGAACTTCAATAATTTTAGTTGATAAAATAATGTACTTGATGGATGACGGTAATGCTTTCTAGTGATAATTCTTACAGCTCTTTTCTGTAATACAAAAATAGGCTTTGTGATTGTTTTACACGCTTTCCCCCAAACATCAATACAATAGATTAAGTGTGGAACAATGATTGTGTTATACAACAAATACAGAGCTTTATCATTCAATAGGTCTCTGACTTTGTACAGTACTGCTATCGATTTAGCTATTTTTATTCTTACAGAATTTATGTGTTGTTTCCATGTCAGTTTGTCATCAATGATAACACCCAAAAACTTCACCTCATTCACTCTACAAATCTCAACATCCTCAATTTTGAGTGGAACATCAACAGTTTTCTTTTTATTACCGAATATCATGTAATTAGTTTTCTCTAGATTTAATGATAATTTATTTATTTTAAACCAAGTTTGTATCTTGACAAATTCTGTCTTTATCAATTCTAACATTTGTTCTATATCTTCACCTGAACAGAAAAAAGTGGTATCATCAGCGAAAAGTACACATTTAAGGAGTCCTGACACATTTACCAAGTCATTCACATATAAAATAAAAAGCTTTGGTCCAAGTACAGAGCCTTGGGGAACTCCACATGTGATATTACAGAGGTCAGATCTTACATCATTTATTTGTACAAATTGTTTCCTATTTTTTAAGTAGCTAGATACCCACTGTAATGCTGGTCCTCTAATACCATATTTGTTCAGTTTTTCAAGGAGAATGGTGTGATCAATAGTATCGAATGCTTTTTTTAAATCAACAAAGATACTGATACAATGTTGTTTTTGATCGACAGCAGTAGTTATTTGTTCCATTAATTCCATGAGAGCCATTGATGTAGAGTTTTTTGATCTAAACCCATACTGACTGTTGCTTAGAATATTTTGTTTATCTATAAATTGGTCTAGTCTGTTTACAAATAGTTTTTCAAGAATTTTTGAAATATATAGGTCGCACCTGAGTATAGGTCGCAGGCCATGAAAAAAATTATAAAAAGGTGCGACCTATACTCCGAAAAATACGGTATGCTGCTTATGGGACTCAGTTTGTTGTGGCTCCTCGGACTGATGAAGTCTTTTGGATGCAGGACGAAACTTCTCAAGAAAAGAAAAAGAAACTGTCCAGATGACCTGAACTTTGTTGAAAGTTAATTGTATTGCTTTTTATACCCACAACTGAAAAGGCTAGTTTTGGCAGTTTTATTGTCATACTTTTGTACATTTTCTCCCAATAACCACTCGTAAGAAAAGATAACGTTATCGACGATCCCACTGGAAATTGTTGAAGTACCAGTAGTATGTACCGGTAAGTTACTTTCGGCTGCTCCCGTCTTCAGATGTCACCACTCGCATGAAAGACAATTTGTTTTACATCAGATGTCCTTCCTGATGCAACCTGCTCGAACCCTCAAAATGTAAAAATATCAATAAATGTTAAAATTCATGATAAAATTTTAGTTTTATAATGTCACCCCCACTGGCCCGAAAAGCCCCCTTCCAACAAACTCAGTGGCCCATGAGTTGATAATCACAGCTGTAGCAGGTTTTGTGGCTCCAGACACGTTTTATATAGAAATAGCTCTTTTGATTAAAAAGGTTTCAGACGTCTGGACTAGCCTTTAGCTCATCAGTCAGATCAGATTTGAACTTTATTTTTCTGAACCAAGGTCATTAAAGAGCTGTCAAAGGATCAGAACCGTCCTTTAATTTTATTCCTTATCATCTGTAACATTTGACATCCTTTAATGTATGTTTGAGATCACCATAGCGTGAAAGCTGATTCTAAATCCCTCGCTCAGTGAAACGAACTCGGTGACTGCGTGTCCTCACCGGGGGTTAATCGAGTGTGCTGTCAGAGTGTATCATGACCTCTCTGGCAGTAAAACATACAGCACACGGCCGCTTTAGGATTCAGCGAACCAGGATTACTGCATAAGATGCCAGTGACCTAGTTTGTCTGTTTTTTTCTTTTGTTTCAGTTTCGTCCTCTATCAGCAAACAGCATCCATCAGTAGGAATGATAAAGAGCTAGAAGCATTGTGCTGTGGGATCATACAGCGGGGCAGTCACATGACGGTTTCACTCTAGGGCGGGCTCATCTTTTATTTAACTTCTATGGAAAACATGAAGTGAAATGCACGGCCTGTTAAAATGCTTCTCAGCGTGTGCAAACATAAAGTGGGAAAGGAGGAAAACAGCTGAAAGTATGTGTAGCCAGTGAACTGCACAACAAGATGTTGAGGAATGCTGAAGTTTCATCATGCAGCCACTTTTGGTGGCATGTTGTTTTCTTCTCAGGGTAATAGGCTTGCAGGAAAAGACAAAGTCTGAGTGACGGGAATAGAAGATGATGGGGTGAGACCAGTTTCTGCAGCAGGTTGCCCTGATGTGCATCTCCAGAGTCAGAAACGAGGACAGGATGGTGTAACGGAGGCCGTGTGAGTGCAAGTGTGTGTCAGAAGTTCAAGCAGAGGGCATGGGGCTGCAGAGCGCCGCCTCCACTTTCACATTCTCTTCCTCGTTTGTTCTCCGTGTTTTTCACTTTGCAGAGATGAAAAAAGTGGACACGCTGGTTGTAATGTATCCACTGTGGCTCTTTTTCCTCCTCGTTTTCCAAGAACAAAGAGGAAAAGATCGAGCGTTGTAGCAACAGTCCAGGAGAATTAGTCTGTGGATTTGTACCCCTGAGCTGTCTGTTGTTTGTATAGCATGTACGTGCATGGCCTTGTTACGACTAAGCAAGTGTAGGACGAGTCCATCAGTCAGCAGCGTGTGCGTAATACCAGATGTGGGGTTTTTGTGTGTCCTGAGAATACTTGTAGTCTTCAGCATCATGTCACAAACACCAGATACACCTAATCATCTTGACATTGCGTCATGTCTGTAAGGTACATTGTTTGGAACATGGCTGACGTCCAGGTTAGACCGATAAAATAATCACTGTTATTTGACCTTTGTACAAAATCAAGTCAAACGGGGGCAGGGCGTGAGATCTCACAGTCCACAGGAATATATATTTAGAAATAATAAATGTAAAAATGAATCCTTGTGTCTAAAAAGAAGTACCTTAACGTCCAACAAGAAGGAACTGTTTTTGGCACACACGAACCTGTGTGCGCATTTAGCATTTTTGCGGTTGCTGAAACAATGTGAGACCGTTGGCGAGGTTAGATACATTTGGCGCTATCAGGAGTGTGTAGATAGGTGTGAAATCCCAGAGGCGCTCTAAAAAAGGTTTTCACTTACTGACTTTAACTCGTTCCTACAGGAAGGTGCTGCTTTAAAGCAGACATCGTGTTTACACGTTACTGTATACGACAGTAAGTATTCTGAGCTTATATATTACTACAAATCAGAGGAGACGGTGAGAAAGAATTAATTGGGCTTTTTTAGGTGGATTTTTATATTTTTTTATTCATCAAATATGTGTTAATATGTGAAAACCGCACAGAACACCTCGATTAGGAAGGTGTGTGTAAGAGTGAAAGCTGTCCCCACTCCCCTTGTTTTTGGAAAAAGTATTTTATTTTGTAGAAGTCCTTCGTATGCGCAGCGTAAATCTTTTTTCAGGATTTTGCAAATCCTTCCAGTCTCATGTTCAGTGCATGAATAGTGATGTGCACAAATTGCAGTCAGATTTTTTAAATATGCCTGGCGGATGAGATTCACACACATTTTTCCCTTTCTGCAGTCTTTAATTGTGACCTTCGTTTTTGATTAAAGGCAAAATTCTTGTTTTGAAGGAAAGCTCCAGACTCATTCAATTCGGTGTTTTTATTGCCGGCTCCTTTCACACTTTACATTTCCACCCACGTGTATTAGCCCGAGTGAAGCCACTCACTTCCTCTGCATTCTGCTCGCTGTAACACGTTTTCACATTGCTTTTTAAACACACCGTAATTATAATCTAAATGTCATATACAGTACATTGTGCCTACATTCCCATTGACTTTCATAATTTACTCCATTAGTGGCATTTGTTTTTACAACTGATACATTTTTTTCTCTTTGCTTCTCTTATATCTCAGGTTCTGTGAGAGCTGTTCAACGTGTCCATGTGACAGTAGTCCAAAAGTGGCAGAAGGCATGAAGCAACACTGTGATGGCTGATCCATGACACCAAACTCCACTCAGCCCTCTCCACTGTCCACCTGCCCTCTGTTCGCATCACACTGGACAACCAGTCACTCACTGTCCCATTCACACAAAGCTGCAGTATGGCCAGCAAGAGGAAATCCACTGTGCCCTGCATGATACCATCCAAAGCCAAACATGTGCGCGAGGAAATCATACTGGGCTCGCTCCCAGAACTCCTACCAACTATCCCCGAAGATGGCATACTCAGCATCTCTGGAGAGGAGTCTGGCCGTTTCTCCCACACCTCCTCCAAATCTGACAGTGGCAGTGAAACGCAGAAGGGAGGCACCTACAACTGCGTCACTTGCCAATTTGAGTCCAGAGATCTCAACTACTTTTTGGATCACATGCTCAACTGTCACTTGGACTTCAGGGCCCAGCCCACCTTCTACTGCCTGAACTGCGGGGTGTCAGTCGTACGCTTCGAGGCTCTTGCACTGCACAACGCTAACGCCCACCCTAAAATAATGGAGGGCTTGATTACTGCCTCCTTAAGTGTCAGCAAGAGAGATGGAGTAACAACTGTGGAGCAAAGCCTCTTCACCAACAGCAGAGAAGACTACAAAGAATCTGGGATCTCCCTCACCAAAACGCCAATTGCCAAGATGATGAAAGCCAAAGGGGAGCATAAAAAAATTGTGGTTTCTCACACCGTGGAGCTACGTAAGATAGACTCTGGAAAGGATGTAGACCCCAGCATGCTGACTAATGTGCCTGAACTCCAGAACGGGGCTCTCAGTACTTCTGGTGTCCCAGCTAACCCAAGGACCACTGTCACCCATGTGATTAAAACAACAGTGTCCAACCAAGTCTTTCACCAGCACACTCCCCCCTTGTACTCTTCCCTCTCTTCTGACTGTAACAAAGATCTTCCAAAGGTGATGATCCCTCTCAGCAGCATCCCTACCTACAATGCCATCATGGACACCAGCAGTTTTCTCAAGACATCCTTTGGCAAGTTTCCCTACCCGACCAAAGCCGAGCTCTGTTACCTAACGGTGGTTTCAGAGTTCCCTGAAGAGCAAATCAAACTATGGTTTACCGCCCAGAGGCTGAAGCAGGGCATTAGTTGGTCTCCTGAAGAAATTGAAGAAGCCAGGAGGAAAATGTTCAACACTGTTTTCCAAGGCGGAACACCCCAGAAGCAACCTGTGACACCACGGCAGGTCAATCACATCGTAACTCACCACACTGTCACCGCCAATCCAGGCACCAAAGGACCAAACCTTCAAATGGCCAAAGTTCCTTATTCCAGTACAAAACCCAAGTCAGTTGGAGTTCTAACCACACAGGCCAGCATGACAACCAAGCCCCATGTTACCAGGGTCTCATATTCTTCTCCACTTACCCCCCAAACGTTTCCTCCAGTTGTCCAGTCATCACAGGAACCAACCAAGACTGCTGAACCGAATGTGGGGTCAGACAAGAGCAATGGCCTGGACTTGGCAGGAAGCAGCGGTTGTGTCAGTAGCACTAGCAACAGTCGAAGCAGCAGTAGCAGCAGCATCAGCAGCTATTCCAGCAGTAGTAATGGCCTTGAGAACAGGAAACTGGAGAATAACAGCAGCCCAACCAACAGCATCAATAGCATTGCCATCTGCTCGGTTAGCATTAGCAGTAATGGTGAGCATTGTGCTGCTGACGCCAACAGCAAACCAAACACGGAAAGCAACAATTTGCCAGTTGGCTCAGAAGGTTCAAACGGCGCCACAAGTGAAGCGGTCACCAACAACACCAGCATATCCAGCGCCACCTGTAACAATCATAACAGCAGCAGCATCAATGTGCCAGAGCTGGCCCATGCTGAGAAGTCTGACAACGAAAACAACTATTACATACACAAGACCAACAACAACAGTATTAGCAGTGAATGCTCTAGATCCACCGGTAATGACAGTGTCCACAACCAAAATTATGCCAGCAAATCCCCAACTGAAAGCACCAGCACCACTGTCATCACAAAAAGCAACTCGTCCATTTTGGATGAGGCGAAATGCAACAAAGACTTTCCCATAAAAGGCATGTCAATCTTACAGCAGCTCATTAAGGAGGACCCAAGTGTTGGAGAGAGAGCAGAGCTCAGAGTTGACCCCGTCAAGATCAACTTCAAAAGGCTGAAGATGAACGAACCAGAGACTACATCCGAGGTCCATCAAGAATCCAAGTGTGAGATTGAGGTGTCTGCCTGTCACACATCCTTCTCACCACCCTGGGGCAACAAGAGCGCCCAGCAGCTGCAAATCCTCCGGCAGGCTTTCTCCAACACCCGCTGGCCCAGCAGCCTGCAGTATGAGGAGCTGAGCATCCAGACAGGCCTTCCCAAGTCAGAGGTGGTCCGCTGGTTCAGTGACAGCCGCTACAGCCACAAGAACGGGCAGCTTAAGTGGCTGGCGACGTATCAGCGGGCGCCTACAGAGTCCGAGGACACAAGAGCTCATGGGGACCCTGAAGCTGAATTATTGAAGGACCCTCGAGCAGCTAAACAGATACTATTCGAGCAAGAAAAGAGCATGCACCTTGGAAGAGAAGCAGCGTTGAACTCAGGGCAGCGGGTTTCATGGCAGGAATCCTACGCACCGCTGTTAGCCCTGACGAGGTCGGAGGGGGGCGGCGAGCACGACGCAGCTGAAGAGGCAGAGCAGGACCCCTGGTCCAAGAGAGGAGAGGACCACCAGCAGCCAGCAACAAATCAGTCACTCATCGAGCAACAGACTGAAGCCAATCAGGCCAGGTACTTCACTGAAAACAACCCATTTACAATTTACTAAAGTTAGGTACACTTTTCCTTCTGGGCGCCTTGTGATGTTTTACAAGCCAGTCAGGAAAGGGAGGAACAATGTAAGCCAGGGGGAGTGATGAAAGCCTGACAGCTTGCTGTTTGTAGTGGCTGCTGCGTGATGTACAGTAAAAAGGCAGCAGGAGAAGCGTGCGCAGGTACTCACGCTGAGGAGCCTGTTCAGGCAATCAAAGGTCTGCGTTTAAGAAGCTATTTTTAGACAAAGCTCAATACTAAATTATACATGGAGAGCGAATGCTAATATGTGTGAATAAATCATGACAATTGTTGTTGATGAGATGGATTGTTAAGATGTGAGCGGACATATAAAAGATCATGTTTTTTTTTTTTTTTACAATTTATACATGCTCTGAGCACGTTCTTACATTTTGTGTGTTAGGGCTCGCCTGAGGATGGAGCTGCTGGAGGTGTGAGGAGGCAAACCCCATCCAGCCAGAGGAACGTGACGTTTAAAGACCCGCTCTGCTCCCCTGGTCATTGTCTAAAAAAAATGTAAAGTGTGTTCATAATGACAGCAGATGTGATTGTAGCTGGACAGTTGGACTCTGACTGAAACTGTGAATACCCCCCCCCCCCCACTTCTCCCTCCTCCTCTTCTTCTTCAATCTGCCATCACTTCCTGCCATCGTCAAAAAGAAAGAACTTCTCACCTTTTGAGTCCTGTGATGTTTTAAGCCTTTCATGCTTCTTTGTGTTGTGTGGGGAGGGTGCACAATGAGGTCAGAACAAGGGATCAAAGAAAAGAAAGAAACGACGCACACCGACTGGAAAACTGACTTGAATGAACGAAGATAGGTTGGGATAGGGCCAAGAGCTATTGTTTATGAGCCACAGGGAGAAATATATAAATATAAATATATATAAAGGTAAAACTGCACTATAAAAGATGGTTTGTACTGACTGGACAAACAAACAAAAAAAGTGTCAAGAAAAATGTTATTGTTGGCTTTGTGATATTTTTTACTTTTTTAGCAACCAGTACTTCAACACTGCCTTGAACTTTACTTTTTCTGTTATTTGGAGTTTCTATTCTATCTACGTACTCTTTTATCGTCACTGTAAGTCCCGATGCAATCAAACGTGTTTCATTTAGACCTGTAAGATGTTGGTGATCACTTTGCAGTACACGAGACTATATACAATGCACTAATAAGACAGCAATGCTTAAAAAATAAAAAAAAAACAATCACTCTGCTTCACAGTAAAAGTATTGACAGCTTTGCTAAGATCAATACACTGCACTGCCGTGCAAACTGAACAGAGAAGCCTGTCACGCTAACGTTGCCTTACTCCGCTCTGTCCGTGTGTTTCTATGACCCGTCTGTCCGTCACCTTGCTTTCGAGCTGCCGTGCTGTTTAAAATAAAAAAAATAAAAATCATGCCAGTGTATTGATAGTCACCGTTGGTCCATACCTGTGAAAAGTAATCTTGTGCTGCTTTCTGTACACTTGGAGATGTTCAACTTTAAGCTGTAACTGTATCAAAAATTGTAACTGGCAAAATGTTTTTTTTTTTTAAGGAAAGAAATTCTCAATTTGATCCCAAGACACTGGCAGAGAGCGAGGTTGTGCTAAATGAAGAGGTCTTTCTGCATTTTCACGTGTTTATTATAAACATACAGTCACTACATGAATCTAAGCTGCATCTTTGTCGAGCTGCTAACAGCGAAGAACGGTGCTATACCATCCAAAGTGACATGGAGGTGTCTCCTACCAGCAGCGTATGCACTTGTGTCGAATGTTACAAATTTATTTTGCTCTGAGATCAACGAAATCTGGACTGATGGTGTTAATGATCAAAGCTTTTATGAAAAAACAAACAGTCTGATCATAACGCACTGTTGTATCATTCTTTCTACACAAGTTCCGTGTCTTTACAGAATAAATTGAATACTCACCAAGCAGCACAGGTTTGTGTCTTCCATGGCCTTGCATCAGTCCTGCATCCAGCAGGAGAACAGGAAACAGCCACCTGCTGTAAGCAGCTGTTACTACAGCTGTCCTGCTCATCAGATGTCCTTGGAGTGTGTGTTGCAACAATTCACTTTGAATGATTCAAATCTACAGCCTGACTTGTTCAGATTTAAACTAAGATCATCCTATGTTGAGAAATGACACCGTTTTGGTCAAAGACTGTAAATCACATGCATGATATGCATCTGTTAGGAACGACTCTCAGCTACTACCACTAATTTGTGAAACAACTGAACATTTATTTTGTTCGCCCAGACTCAAGGGTCTGCAGCTTGCGGCTCTTTCAAGCTTTGACCAGAACATAAAACTGAATTTGATTGATTGTTATACAAACAAAAGTAACTAGTTTTAGCTGCTTTCCCATCCTTTCTTTTGCAAATTCTCTTATAACTTTTTGCATTATTTCTATAATTAATTTTTTCTACCATTAAAAAACAATCACATATTGTAGGTCTGAACATTTTTTTTTTTCTTTTTCAATGCTCATGCTCAGTGATCCAGGTAAAAACTCCAACAATGTTCTGTCAGATCATCTGGACAGTTTTTTGTTGTTGAGACATTTCGCCCTCCATCTGAAGGGCTTCATCAGTCTGAGGAGTCAAGTTTTCCCACTAAGCAGTACACTCCTACAGTGGACCAGCCAGTTTGCAGGTGATACGGTTTCTGGGGACCAATAATGTTCAGTCAGATCATCTGGATGAAGTTGGCCGTGTTGCCTGGAAGTTGCCAGCCCCCAGAAACAATCACCTGCAAACTGGTTGGTCCACTGTAGGAGTGTACTGCTTAGTGGGAAAACTTTTGACTCCTCAAACTGATGAAGCCCTTCAGATGGAGGGCGAAACATCTCTCAACAAAAAAGAAAGAGATACAGTCCAGATGACCAGACAATTTTTTTTTTTTTTTCACTATTTGCCCCTCTCTTTACAAGAATCTGGTCTTTTCATTAAATTGTAAAAATACCCACGTTAAAAATTCTGGACACATTTAATTTAGTGAATGAAGTGGCTCTTTTGACCGTAAAGGTTGCAGACGCCTGGCTCAGATCAATTAGTTGTGGCTCGCAGCCACATTGAAAAGGCATGATTCCAAAAGGTTTGTTAAAATTTGTGGTGGGTCTCGAGTTATTTTGCTAACACAGGGTTTAGTGTGCCATGTGCAGAGCTCAGAGTATGCCTAGCTTATTTGTAAACGTGGCTGAGGTAAAGTATTCTTGCCTTTGCCAAAGTTGATGAGCTGTGGCAGCATCTTAATGAGGTGCAGATGTTCATCCAGTGAAGACTGTCTGGGAGTTTCCTTTAAACGTTTTCTGATTCTTGAAATGATTTGCCAACACTACAAACACACACACACACACACACACATGGTCACCTACAGGCCAGAATACAAAATGTGTGACATTTTAGCAAAGCAGCATTCCAGATGTTTCTGGAGAAAATGAGGGGGGGAAAAAACTTGATATTCATAAGTGATGTAGTTTAAAGGATTAACACACATTTAATATATAAAATAAAATAGCTGCATAAATGATTTTAAAATAAAATCCCTAAAAACCTCCAGAACATTTTAAACACAAGACTCTTTATAAAATTTGAAAGAATGAAAATTAGACATTTACCTGAAGGAATTTATTAAATTTTTCATTCTACAATGAGCTTCAAACTGAAACATGATGAAAGGCTATGACAAAAGAAAAGGTTAAAACAGGAATAGGACGTTTACAGCTGCGTACATCGACCTCCTCGCCACCAGTGAAACAGTGGAATCAAATGAAATGATCATTCACATTAAACGTTACAATACTTTGTCCTAAATCATACAAGTAAAACCTGCCTAAGCTGTAACAGTTTGGTGATTCACCCGCTCGCTTTATTTTATTTTTTGGCAAAGTTGACATCGCACACACCCCAGCAGTAAGAGGCAAGACAGCTTCCGTTCACGGACTACATTATGTTCAAGTAACGGAGATGGGTGTGTTTATTTTCTAAAAGCATTTGCTCAGTTACTTTAACATCAGCTGTGCAGATTCAAAGGATGATTGCAAAGCAAAGGGTAAAAATCACTTCCACACTGGCAAAAACTGAAGTCCCTGATAGAGGCTGGAGAACAAAGTATTCACATTCTGCTTGAAGTAAATATGAACATGGTGCAGATCTTCCCCTTTGCCCGGCCAGACATCCTCTCACAGCAATTAAACATAATCCAGTTTAAAACGTACACACCAGAGTGTCCATGGTGACACACACACATTCATACCTACACACATTTTCTTGAAAGGCGCATGGGTGTAGTTAAGGAATTCATTTGATTTTAATTTGTCTAATAAAATATAGAATTCATTAATACATGGGAGAGCTAAAATACACACGGAGTGAAAAACAAATTTAAATGATACAAAGCATTTTTTGTGTTGCGTAACGCAGCTATAGGACCAGAGAGTTGTCAGGTTCTTGTCCCTGAGGGGGGACAGACACAGAGGAGTCTTCAGATTACAGGAACTTTACCTCGACTATCTGTCGTGGATATAATCCAGCCCCGTTACCTGAGCTCACATCAGATACCATCCACACCATCGTTCTGTTCCTTTCATCGCCTTTTACTGTCCTTCTTCCATTTTTCAACACAAACTTGAAAAAATCCTTGTTGAGTCTGGCCATCAAGCAAAATTTATGAAAGCTAAAAACTCAATAAAAAAGTTTATTAGATAAATAAACAGATTTAAAATTCATAGTCATCTTCTGCCATGTCAATGGCCCAAGCGAACTTCTCACGCTGGGTTTTGTTGTAGATCTTCTCGACAGGAATGCCCCACTTCTTACACCTACAGGACCACACAAACCCATCAGAGGCTAGAAGCAGGAAGAGCTGCTGGACGCATACTGCTGGATTTAACAGGTTCATTATTAATACATCATCTTACCAAGCCACAGAAATACGTGGGTCCAGATAATTGAGTTTGGAAGTGCCAAGAGCGATCTGCTTGTTCTCTTCACGGTCAGTCGCCTGAACTTCCAGCTTCATCAGCTGCTCCTCTATCCTTTCAACTGCCTTCCTCTTGCTCTCCACGGCCCTGTAAAGAAGGAACAACACAGTTGAATTAAAATGAGCAACCAGGATGAGCGTCAGGGTTTTTCTGGAAAGGCATCAGTTACACACTTCCTGGACTTTTCGTCTTTGTGTACTTTGGCATCAGCCTTGGCGCTCTTCAGTTCTCTCTTGGCGTCACAAAGCTGGTCCTTTTTAGCATCGATCTACAAATCAAAAGGAATTTGTTTCAGGCTCCGAGTACTTTTGTTTTGTATTTTAGATATTACAGAATAATCTTCTTGACCCATTAAAGACCGTCTCTGAGGTGACCAGCAGTCTTTTATTGTGTTGTTACAAACACAAAATGTTTATTAAGAAATAAAAGGCTCTTTACCTTAGTTTGCAGGTTCTGCATAGACTTCTCAAACGTCTTGGGGGGAGCTCTCTGATGGTTACACAGGATGGCCACAGCCCTGTTGGCCCGGTTGTAGGACAAGATCTTGGCTGGAATGTTTTCGTCCGCTAGCGGGGACAGAGGATGACGGTCAAAACCAAAAATCAAATTAAAGCCGTTTACCGTCTTTTCATTCGTAGCTTAAGGAGTTAACTTGGTCCGATGCGTACCAGTTGTGAGCTCCTTCAGCTGTTGCTGCAGGGTGATCGAAGCGTTGTATGTACGGAAAACTTTGGCTGTAAGACCGTCCATCAGCTCCTGAAGATGCTTGTTCAGAATAGAAGTCTGGAGGAATCCAAGAAATCCAGTTATACAAAAGAGAAGGTCTGGAACATTACTGCAGCTAAGTTTGTTGCAACAGTCTAGAAGTTATGGACAAAACATTTCTAAATACAGTACAGGGGTAAAAAAAATTACTGAGATATTCTGACTCACATTCAGTCGATCAAACACGTCATCATCAGGTTCTTTGTTTTCCATAAACAGCTGAAGGTTCTTAAACACCTTAAAGAAAAAACAAATCACATTAATTCAGCTACATTGAAAAGTTCCAGCTTTGCCAGTGAAGCAGCACACTGGTTCGTACCCTCTTCTCCACGGGGACTCGGTTGTAGTAGCGGATGGAGTCTTTACCCAGGAAGTCAAATTCTACCACAAATTCCTGCCCTTCACTTTCTGGATGCAGCTTGATGTGTTCGACTCTGAGCGAGCAGCAGCCCACGGTGTCTGCAGTCTCTCCCTCCTCCTTCTCATTACCTGCTCTCAGGGCCAGCTAGTGCACACACACACACACACACACACACACACACACACAACAGCTGGGTTACTGAGGCAGCAGCAACCTATATTTAAGCACAAACTAAACCTTGTTCAAACACAATGAACTTCCAAAAGCTCCTCTAACAACAAACATTTTCCATCTTCACCTTGTCAATAAAATAGAGAGCCACCGCTCTCTGTCTGATCCGCATCTCCTTGGACTTCCAGTCCTCACGATACTGCGTTCTGATCCTATCCACACATTTCTTCAGTCGACGGGCCGTTTCATACTTCTGCCAGTCTTTCTCTCCCTGCAGGGAAAACATTGAAATATGAAGAGTAGCTTCAGGTTTGGATAAATCATATACAAATTCCAGTCAAGGCGGAGCTTTGGGATTGATGAGTTGATGCAAAATACTGTATTTCATGAAAACATTACAAAATGTTCAAAAATTAAAATATTAAAAAACAAGTAAAAAAAAATGTGATCATAGGCTGACTAATGATAGATTAGTTTGGTTTAGGACCCATCAGCCCACCTTGATTCTGGAGCTGGGGTTCAGCATAATGTACTTAATGGAGCCTTGAATGTTTTCAGTCCATGACACCAGCCAAGTCACTTTGTTATCATGACGAACTTCTTTCCATTTGCGACCTGGTGGAGCAGGGGGGCACTTGGAGTCCCTACATTACAAACACATTAATAGCATTATTAAAAGCAAGTCATTTCATCAGTTCATCTGAAGCTGGGACTGAAAACTTCTTAACTCACTTGCTGCAATTGATGATGATATCTTCAGGTCTAATGCGACGTTTTAGCATTCCCATTTTTGGATGATCTCCTCGACCCCGAAAAAGACCAGGGGGCTCAATACGGAAATTAGCAATACGTTCTTTGTGGTTGTCCATCATGCAGAAACCGTACTCCTGCAAGAGGCGCTCATTTTGTTCTTTTATTTTCTATAAAAAGTAGAAAAACAATGAAAGCAAATTAACTTCAGCTCACAAGGTTGACTATAATAATTATATGAAAAAAGAAATGCCCTTAAGCCGTAAAAAAAAAAAAAATACATTTTTCAAAAAACACTAAATAGTTGAAACATTAAGTGGGTTGCCTGATTAATTCAGATGAACTGACAATGATGTGCAGTGTTAGACTAAACCAACACACTATTGTCTGAAAGGCACTGCATAATGGGTTAAAACTGAACTGACATCATCTTGTAACTATGCATCATATTGCTCTACATACTGTATGTTTTATCATTCAACAATGTTCGTTTTTGTAAACAAACTTATAAATATATTTAATTTTGATTTAAAATTGATTTTAAACTTCGCCCCGTGTTTATTCATGGGAAATCCGATTTCACGCGAACGCAGTATATGTGACATAATGAGACGTAGAAGCAGCCTGCGTCTGTCAGCAGCTTGCATGCAGCTCGCCTATTTTTTATTATTTTTTTACTTGACAAATGCTGTTACGTTGTGTCGCCTTTGGGTGTTCTAATATCATCAGTGAACAAGTGAGCCTTTTCACTTTCCCAAAAGAAGAAATACTTTGTCTGGGAATGGAATAAATAAAGCTGCCACCCCCCCTCGCTTCCTGATAAGGTAAAAATCAAATAAATACAGGTGCAGACCTAAATTAGAACCTGCTGTTTCTTGTTCATCTAACTTTCTGCTTCCCAAACTGAAGACATGTAGCTCAAATATTCACTTAGATTGATAAATTCGTCGGGTTTTAAACTGTCCGTCCCAATATGTAAATGCAACACCGGAGCCCTCTACGTCTCCTTACGTCACATATTCGCGTGAAATCGGATTTCCCATGAATAAACACGGCGCAAAGTTTAAAATCAATTTAAAATCAAAATTAAATATATTTATAAGTTTGTTTGCAAAAACGAACATAGTTGAATGATAAAACATATATATGTAGTGCAATATGATGCATAGTTACAAGATGATGTCAGTGCAGCTTTAAGGCCATCTGAAACACAAAGGACTTAACTACTAAAACATCATCACAGTTCACATCTGGATTGTTCAAGGCCTACAGATGTTTTGGACCTCTGGCTTATAGCTGACCTGTTTCTCTTCTTTTGTCATGGCTTTTCTGGCTTCAGTCTGTGTCTTGAAGTACTCGCTCATCTTAGTGAAGTCACACTTGTTCAGGTCTGTGATTTTAGCCTTTTCCTCTGAAGTCATTTCCTAGATTCAGACAAGTTAAAGTTACATGAACGTCAAAAGAAAACCACCACGACATTTGACTTTAGTCAAGTGAATAAATATTTCCTTATACCTTTCTCCAGTCTTTAAAGAAATTTTTACGAAAGATGTCTTTTGTGGTGTACTCGTGCTCCAACATTTTGGCAAAGAACGTGGCCACCTCTTCTGCTTCAGGGCTGAGCTTCATGGATTTACCTGACGTGCAGAAATAATCTTAATTTACACCTGCACTCAACACATCTCAAATTATTCTGAAGTGA
The DNA here is from genome assembly GCA_038048925.1 of Garcialebias charrua. Taxonomy (NCBI): domain Eukaryota; kingdom Metazoa; phylum Chordata; class Actinopteri; order Cyprinodontiformes; family Rivulidae; genus Garcialebias; species Garcialebias charrua. The sequence continues at coordinate 12,184 of JBBPBX010041732.1, read as the reverse complement.
GAAACATCCGGTGTGCGCTGCAGTCTTACCGTCATAATAAAATTTTACATTGCTGGGAAGGGGTTCGTACGGTGGAGCAAGTACTGGTCCTTTGTGTTCAAGAAACTTCCATTTAACACCATCTGTGTATCGCTCCTCTTCCCACCTGCGGTCAATAAAAGCTGTTGTAAAGCTCTTCTGTCCTCACACTGCTGAGCATGAAGGCACCTGGAGTAACTCACCATTTCCACTTCTCTTCTGGTTCTTGCTTTGCTTTCTTTTTTCCATCAGCTACTTCTCCTTTTTTGCCCTTTGTTTTTTTGGACTTGATGTCCTAAAATAAGGAGGAGAAAGTAGAAATGTTCTGAAATAAAACCGTCTGTAATTACACTAAAATGACAGTCACAGCTTCGTAGTCTGCCTGAAGCCTTTACCTCGTTTTCCTGTTTCCTTTTCTTGGCCTTCTTGTCATTTTCAGTCTTTATCTTCTTTGGCTTGAATTCAGAGCTGAGATAAACACACCCAGTGTTGTAAAGCTGAGTCGAACTATTGTAACCTTACAGCATGAAAATCACATGTAATGACAACACCCACTTACTCATAATCACCATCATCATCTCGCTCTCGTTTTAGAGACTTCTCGTATTTAGGAGAGTGGTACAGGTCATCCTCAGGCTCAGACTTCACGTGTGGGCTGCCAAAAACAAAACTTTTTCTCAACCTTCGTTCAGGAACACATCTGCTGCATTTTTAAGAGAAATCGAGAGAAATGTGATGTCTTGACAAACCTGGCAAAGCCGTTCTCTTTTTCTTTTTTGACTTTACCATCACCGAACTTCATCTGAAATTAAAACCACACAGTTAATCAAAAACGTTAAGATTAACAGAAAATAATAGCAATGCCCAAATTGATAAAAAAAAAAAAAAGGTTTTTGCACGTCATTAAATGTCAGTTTTAATGCACACAGCTCTGATGGTAAAACTTTTCTGTGCTTTGAAAACAAGAAAGAAGCGACAACCTCAGTCCATTTCAAACACTGCTGAATTAGGCATGTAACGAGATCTCGTTGTACGAGATCTCGCGATATTAAACTCCCGCGATATCTCTCGTGGAGAGGTAACGTTGTCTCGCGAGACGCTAATGCTAGCAGAGCCCCTAGCAAGTCAGCGTCACGGACAGCATGGCTTCGCCGGATGAAGTTGCTATAGAAGACGCCCCAACTACTGATGGAGGGTCCCGGCGCTGCCGACGCTGCCCCGAATGTAAAGACACACGCGT
>JBBPBX010041731.1:0-24931 GCA_038048925.1 Garcialebias charrua | reverse complement strand
ACATGATGGCTTGGTTCATGTCTCGAGAAACCAGACTTTTGGCTGAATGGATTAGATCTCAGGATTTTTTCAGGCACGTTCCATTGGTGTGGTCATTTTAATTTGGACATTTCTGAAGCGAGTGGACCAACACAGACTGAAGGTAGATGTCATTAAAGTTCTGCCTGTCCCCAAAACAAATCGTGTTTATCTGAAATTTGGCTCACTGACTGGCCTTGACAGGCCGTCTTATCTCAACACGCCTGAGAAGTTTTGTAAACTTGACGCTCTCACCCTCCCAACCCTTCTGCTGAGGAATTCCACTGACTTTTCCACTGACCCTCGGGGGCCACACACACCCTGGGTCATACACTGGATTTAATTATCTCCCACGGCCTACAAATACCTACTGTGGAGATCCTGGACACCTGTATCTCAGACCATTTTCCCATCTTATTCGAATTTTTCACCTCTCCTGCACCGAAAGCTATTCTCCCAGCACGTTTCTGTCGCTCTATCACCCCATTAACTCCAAGTGAGTTCACTGATGCCTTTAAGAGCACTGAATTCTGCTCTGCTGTCAGCCTGGACCCATCTCTACATCCTGAGGACTTCATCAGCTCCTTCCATCACACCTGCACGACGATCTTGGACTCCATCGCTCCTCTCAAACAGGCATCTTCAAAGAACAAACCTTCACCATGGCTCAACGAAACGACGCGAGCTCTTCGACAACGTTGCAGAAAAGCAGAACGAAAATGGAAGCGCGACCGGCTTCATGTATCTCAAGGAATACTGAGAGACTGTCTCTGTGAGTATCATAATGCTGTGAAACAGGCCAAGTCACAGTACCTCTCCAATTTAATCTCCACCAGCTCCAACCGGCCGAGGACGCTTTTCAGCACACTCCAGTCTGTCATCAACCCATCTGTCAATGTTCTGAAAACTGCCACACAGTCTACCTGCGATGACTTTCAGAGCTATTTTGTCAACAAAATAGACTCTATCAGACAGAACATTGTCAGTTCATCCAACACCATCCAGTCTTGTGCGTCTGCAATAACCACAGCTGTTTTTGACCAGTTCGACCTGGTTTCACTGCCTAACCTCACCAAGGTGGTTCAGCAGATGAAACCAACTAACTGTTCTCTGGACATCATTCCCTCTAAAATGTTCAAACAATCCTTTGATGTAATTGGTCCTTGTGTTTTGTCATTCATTAACAGCTGTCTATCTTCAGGTTTTGTGCCATCTGCTTTCAAACATGCTGTGGTCAGGCCTCTTCTCAAAAAACCAGGCCTAGATCCTACAGCTCTCTCTAATTTCAGACCAGTTTCACATCTGTCATTTCTATCAAAGGTCCTGGAAAAGATTGTTTTTACTCAACTTCAATCGTTTCTAGAACTCAACAACCTGTTTGAAAAATTTCAGTCAGGTTTTCGAGCTCGTCACAGCACTGAATCTGCACTGCTCAAAGTACAGAATGACATTCTTCTGTCTCTGGATGCAAAAAACCCTGCACTGCTGGTGATGTTAGACCTCTCAGCAGCTTTTGACACCGTCGACCATCAGGTACTAATCAACCGCTTGTCTCAGCAGGTTGGCCTCCAGGGAGCTGTGCTTGAGTGGTTCAAATCTTACCTGTCTGGGAGAACTTTTTCTGTCATGATAGGCGATCTGTCCTCCTCTTCATCAACCCCTCTGACCTCTGGCGTACCACAGGGATCTATTCTAGGGCCAGTCCTCTTCTCTCTTTACATGCTGCCATTAGGATCAATCATTGCACGTCATAACCTGTCTTTTCACATGTATGCAGACGATTTACAAATCTATCTGCCAGTCACTCCCAACCCCTCACTCAGTTCAAACACTCTTGTCAACTGCTTAAATGACATTAAGCACTGGCTCTCTCAAAACTTCCTCCACCTAAACACAGATAAAACTGAATGCATTTTATTTGGTGCACCTGATGACACCAGCAACATCCTTCCCAGTCCCAGTGTTGGTTTCCCCCTCCCCCACTTCAACCCGGTGGTCAGAAATCTTGGAGTGCAGCTTGACTCCAACTTAAAGCTTGATAAACAGATCAGTTCTGTTGTCAAGACCAGCTTCTTTCAACTCCGACTGCTCTCCAAAGTCAAGTCATTTCTCAGCCGTGCTGATCTGGAGAAGGCCATCCATGCCTTTGTGACCTCCAGACTTGATTATTGTAATGCTTTGTATGTTGGTATTAATCAATCCTCCATCTCCCGTTTACAGCTTGTACAGAACTCTGCCGCGCGCCTTTTGACCAACACACGAAAATATGAACACATCACTCCTGTCCTGTCCTCTTTACACTGGCTCCCGGTTCAGTTCAGGATACAGTTCAAGCTGCTGCTGTTTGTTTTCAAAGCTCTGAATGGACTTGCACCTCTGTACATCTCAGAACTTTTGAAAGCCCATCAGCCCGGCAGAGCTTTACGATCTGCCAGTCAACACCTGCTGGAGGTGCCTCACTCAAGGTACAAACAATGGGGAGACCGGTCATTTTCTGTTGCCGGCCCTAAAGCCTGGAACAGTCTCCCCCTTGAGCTGCGTGCCACCTCTGATCTGACTCTGTTCAAAACCAGACTGAAGACACACTTGTTCAAAAAAGCTTTCAGTGTGTAACTTTTATTACTTTTGGTATTTTAGTATGTAGCATTTTTTATTTCCATTGCCTTTTTATTTCCTCTAGTTCAAATAAGCTTCCAGTGTGCAACTGTTATTACTTTTGGTATTTTAATATGTAACATTTTTTATCTACATTGCCTTTTTATTTCCTCTTGTTCAAAAAGTTTTAGTTTGTAGCATTTTTTATTTCCATTGCCTTCTTTTATTGCTGTTGTTTCTTATTCTATTTTCATTGATTTATTGTTCCAGTTTTTTCATCTTTTTATCCTGTTAAGCACCTTGGTCAATGCAAGGCATTGTTGGAAGGTGCTATACAAATAAAGTTTATTATTATTATTATTATTATTACTTTTCAGAGAAGCCCAGCTGAATAAACATTCTGTCATCATTTCAGGACTCTGGATTCGCCTCTGGCCGTCCTCGGCAGCCCCCCCACCCCACCCCACCCACATGAGTGTGCACAGATCTCCATGAACTGAGTGATTCTATCTGAACTCTGCAGTGCTTCTATGGGTTGGCTTGCTCACCGCTTTTGAGTCCCTCCTTCCCCGCCCTCTGCGTAATGTCGGCGTCATTATGTGCTTTTGTGCAAAAAAAAATTTTCATTACCACATTTTTGACCTTCAGAGGTCAAAAATGTGTTAGGAATTTTTTTGTCTCCAAACCCTATGTGTCATTTTTCACCACTTTTATAGTCTGTCCAACAGATCTCACTTGTAAATGAGTGTTCGAGGCTCAATGTGACTTATCTGTTTAAATAAAAGTTGAATGAATATAACTCTCTGTATCTGTGGAATGAAAAATTGACAATGATCTAATTTGTAAAAAAATAAATAATTAGAATGATTAATTTATTATTATTATTATTTATTTATTTTTAGATTGTAGCTGTTTCAAGATGGAAAATGTCCAGTTTGGTCTTGGCTCCACGCAGACTTGGCCAGTCCAGTTAGAATTAAAATGTTCTCCAATTGAGGTATCTCAAAAAGCTGTCTACAACAGGTAAGATATGAATTGTTAACTTTGCACAGAACACCACTTAAAATAACCTGAGCTTTATGGAGTCTTGTATATAAATATACAGTACTGTATCTTGTAGAAGTCAAACAGATGTGACGAAACAAAGCTCTTAGTATAAATGAAAACCCAATTGTCTTTCATTTAAAGTTTTATGACATAAATTTGGCTGCAAAACGAGACATTGTGTACCCTCAAGAAGCAAAGCCACTTTCAGCAAAGACATCGCCCATGGCTGCAACAGTGGATTTAAAATCAACCCCCTGTAGAAATTTTAATGTCAGTTCCTCCCATATTTGATCTGGTCACAGTCTATCTCCTGTGAGTTTGTGTGCAGAACAGAAGGTGTCAGGAGGAGTTTGGTGACTTTAACGATCTGAATGTCAAGGTTAAAAGCTCCTTGGTATTTTTGCCTTGCTTGAACACACTCTTGCCTTTTGTTTTAGTGAGAATTTGAACATTCTAATGCCTTTTTTTATTTTCAAAGCGCAAAAGCAAACTTTTATTTCTAATGTGAAATTCTTCTTAAGTGAGCTGTAAAATAATCATCGATTCCACGTTCGGAAAGCATGAACAAAATACTGCGCAGGTCAGAGAAGCTGAATCGATATGACACTCATCACTTGGGGCACTCTTGTTTCCCCTTTCCCTCTGAGCTGGAAATCCCTGCAAGCAGCATCTTTATGTTTCAACTCCCAACATGTTCACTTTACACCAAACAAATTGTTCCCCGGAGACCTTATTCAACCTAAATGTGTTCCTCTCCTGTTCGTCACCACTTTGATTACTGAGACTATGAAACCCTCCCAATCGATGAGCCGAGGCATCTGTTCCAGCTGACAAACAGCTGAAATAGCAACATCCTTTAAAGCTCTTGAGGCACATGTACAAATTTCTGAACACAGAGTCTTGGTTTGTGTGGGATGCAATGCATTTGATAAGAACATCTGAATCCTGGCGTCCTCTTTCAACAGTAGTACACCTACCTGGAGAAACATTAGCTCAGATGAGGCAGAGTCACCTTTGTCCCCTGGGCTGCCTATCAGCAGAGACATTTGAATGATTAAAACCATGTGTCTAAAGTCTGTGACTTATTGAAGTGCAGCACAATTAAGCACCCTGTCCTCTGGGTGACCAGCTCCTGTGTAGTTGGATGAATGACGCTCAACGGGCAGATCTGTGCATAACCTCACATCTTTGAACCCGTTCTTTGTCTTGTTTTTAACTTTACGCTGGTTTTCCTCGACATAATCAAAACCACTCAACAGAAACGCCACCCGAATATCGCAATCTTGTCTGAAGCACCACGAGAGAATCCCTGATCAGAGCCGTGTGACACGTCTTTGCACAATCCGCCCATTATTCCACCTCTCGGTTCGAGTGGAAGTCTCGCATACAACTTTATGCGAATTCTTCCAGATACTCAATCTGTTTTGTAATCACTACTGAAGGATTCTGCAGCATCCTAATTTAGAGCGATCTAAAGGTTACCGATGTTACCGCACTGCACAGACTGACAATGAGATAAACCCCCACGCTGGCGAGCGTTTTCTCTCACTGGTGGCGCCGAGTCATTAGGAGTCAGGGCTCATTAGAGAGGCCATGGTGTGGTGCATCAGAAACACTGGTTCCCCTGGTTTCCACAACATACCTGAATGTCTGATGTGTTTGAGGCCCGAGGGAGAAGAAGGCTAAAGAACATAAGTGAAATGATGAATCTCTGCTTGTCAGGTGAAAACTATTTATAGTACCATGATTGAGTTTATTGCTTAATTAAATAGGATTTAAGGGTAATTTCACTTTAAGTGTGCTTTAATTGCCTGGGATTTTGTACTGCACGATATTTAGGATGGATTTATTTACATTTAATTTGTATTTGCTATGGTTTGTCAAATAAGACATTTAAACACCTGGAGAATCTTGACCAAAGCGCATCATAGGATAGATGTTTTTGTATTTTCATCATCTCACTGAGCTGCAACTTCTGGCGACATTAGAGACATAAAAAAAATTGCAAGATTTTCTCTTGAAATTACACTAAATTGATATGTTTGTGCATACACTCAAATGCACAAACTACTGGGAAAATTTGGGCCAAATTTGAGCATCCATAACTGGCGCACCACAACGTTCTTGCAACATTTGCATGAATTTCTTGCGAAATAATTGCTCATTTTTGACACGTGTGACATCTGCTTGACAGTCACGAGAATGTTGTGTGAGAGTTAAGCATGAAAAGTGAGAAACATGGAATCATATAAGTACAGAGTGTCTCTCCAGACCAGCAATCATTTTGTCATCAGACATCAAATGATATGGGGAGGGGGGAAAAAGGTCAGAAGCTGCTGGATGAGGAACCCAACAAGGATGAGAAGCATGCTGATATGTTAAAGGCTGCAGCATTCCGCCTGTTGCTGCAGTCAAATAAAAGCTGGCTCACATGGTGCCATTTTGTGGTGCCTGAAACCTCCAGCTCTCACTGTTGACGATAATCAGTCACATTTTAGTTGGATAAGTTGCCAACCCCTTGTGAAAATTTCTCATGTTTCTTAGACTTTAACTCACAGAAACTATGTAAATTGGGACCGTTTTCAGGCATGTTCCAGATGTGTGCAACTTTATAATAATAATAATAATAATAATGTCTATTCCTGTCATCTGCATATGTTCCCATACACAGACGAAATTCGTCTCTGCATTTAACCCAACCGGTGCAGTGAGCAGCCCGAAAGCGCCCGGGGAGCTGGAGAAATAGGTGTGCACTCATAGACACCCCAAGCTGGGTAGTGGCCGGGGCGCGAACCCGCGACCTTCGGATCCGTAGTCAAAAGCCCTGCCACTAGACCATCTTGGCTCCTTATGATTATTTTGATAGAAAAGCTGTAACACAAATTTTTAGAACGTGCTCAAAATTCCTGTAAAATGAGAGTGAGGTTCTGTGATTCACAAGAGGTTGTGAACTGTTTGAAACATTTTACAAACTTCCTTGTGAACGTTGTTTGGAATTTGGACATCAAAAGTAGCAGTCCAGTGAGACACAAGCTTTAGCAACAATTAATTTTATTTTTATTATTGTCCTCCAGCCTCATCTGAGTCATTTCTATTTAGAAAAATAACTTCTTGTACTGTTACTTGATGCTAACGAACGCCAACAAGTTTGTAGGTTCAAAAATGTCCTTGCAGAATTAAACAATTGACATAGATACCATCCATCCATTATACAGTATTTAATAATAATAATAATAATAATAATGATGAATTTAATTTATAACACACTTTTCAATAATAAAAATCTCAAAGTGCTACAAAAGTAAAAATCAAACAAAACAAGTGATAAAAGCAAGTAAAATCAATAATAAAATCAACTAAGATCAAAGACAGAATCATGTGGAGGCTGAATAGGCCTGCTTAAAAAATAAATAAATAAATAAATAAAACAAGTGATAAAATCAAGTAAAATCAATAATAATATCAACCAAGATCAAAGATAAAATCATGTGGAGGCAGAATAGGCTTGCTTAAAAAGAAAAGTCTTTAAGCCGTTTTTAAAGTCAACCAGTGACTGTGGAGCTCTCAGGTAGTCAGGGAGGGAGTTCCATAGGCGGGGGGCAGCCACACAGAATGCCCGGTCTCCCATGGTCCTTAATTTGGTTCGTGGAATGTGAAGTAGATTACTGTTCTGTGATCGTAGAGACCGGGTGGATGAATATGGTGCAAGAATGTCCTTTAGATAGTCAGGTGAAGTGCCGTGCAAGCATTGATGTGTAATGAGAGCAGTTTTGTACTGAATTCTGTAGGCGACAGGAAGCCAATGGAGGTGATGGAGAATGGGCGTAATATGTTCAAATTTATGAACTCTCAACAAAATCCTTGCTGCACTGTTTTGAATATATTGAAGCTTCTGAAGGTTTACATATTTCTTCCTTTCTGGGTCACAGGGTTCACTGATGAACATATCCAGCAGTTACTGTGTGAAAGGCAGAGGACACCTTGGACCCTTCAGACCATCACAAGGACACAATAGTCATAGTTTTTCCTGCTTGCTCTCGACGAAGGTGGACACTTCCACTCCCACTCCTGCTTTCCCCTACCCGCTCCCTTCCCAAGGACATCTGTGGACCTGTGTCAGAGCCAGCTGATAGACACTGCACCATCTCTTATCAGGACTATGGAACTTTCTGGCAACGTCCACGGACAACTCACCACCTTCGTCGGCCTTCCTCATGCATATACAGTATGTATTATGATGTCATCAGTATGTTACTGTTTCTGTGCTGAGGCCTTTGTTTGCAACTCTCACACTGTGCACCATCTAGGAAACAGTGTGAGACGTGAATTTTTGTGTACCTCTCCTCGTGTTTATCTTTTTCTTATCCAAACAAAAAGGGCAGCGCCTTCCGAAGGCCGCGGCCTCAGACACTTCTGTCTCCCCATGTCTGTTTGTTTCTTGAATGGGCTGTACTGAAATGAAATTTGTTGTGCTTCAGTGCAATGACAATAAAGCTGATTTTGATTCTGATTCTGATAGAGATGAGCGAGACAAAACCATTCTCACTCACAGCTAGGGACGATTTACAGTTACAATCAGCCTAACACATTCTTGTGTTTTAATAGATTGATTATTCTATATTTGTTCCGTTTTCTCATAAAGGGATTTTAAAGGCTAAATCCAGTATGTGTGCTGGAATGGCAAATGTTAACAAGTCATAAGTCCCAAGAGAGTGTTTGTTGCTGCTTTTATGGGATATTGAGTGATGCTGACAACTCAATAGAGCTGAGGCAGGTGTCTATAAATCTGACCTCTCTTCTGGGTATTTTACTTTTTATTACACCACCATAATTAGATTTGACCATATTAACACAATCTACCTAAAACGTAATGTCAACACTTCCAAACCTGAAACAGGACATGTTGCTTCCTTATAGATGTTAGCAGTTCACTGAGCATGATACATGATGGCATGAAGCATGAGCTGAGCTAAACATGCAGAAAATCCTGCACTGTTTTACTTTAACTGTGGACTTTAGGATAATATTTTTATATGAACAGAGAGGACAGAAACTATTAGCATGCACAATATGCTGTTTGAAGTTTCCCTGGAGAAAGAGTACCCTTCATCCCCCTGTATATTTTCCCTTGTTTAAATATTGTATCAAATAATGTAAAGTATACACTACAGATAGGAGGTTTGAAGTGGGTTTAAGCTTGTGTAGTGAATGTACGCACTGAGTAAAAAGTAAAACTTACTTTCAAATCATATGGATAATATATTCCAGATCAAACTTATGTCACAAATGTAATGCAGAAATATGTCCTAATAAAACAAACTTACCAACAAAACCAAAAATAGAGGTAAATAAGTAAGGTGACTGAGTCTATTGAAAAAATGTACAAATAACAGTGAATTTAATTAGCTGTGGTGTTTTGATTAAGTTTGAAAAGTGTGTAAGAAGTTCAAATCAAAGGTTGGGGAGGATAACCTGACAGGTTCACGTCAAAATGTGGGGGGAAAAAATCTTGAAAATTTTATTTACATTTATTACTTTTCACACAAAGTAACACAACAGCATCTTCTATAAGACCTTTCGTGATTGGTGTAAACCATGCATCCATTTTTTTTTTCATTTAAAAACAATTTTAACTGACAAAGTGCTGTACAAGGTACAAAACATAAAATCAATACATAGTAAGTCAGCAATATACATTATATATTTTTTATCAAATAATACAATAAAAGCTCAGGTAATCTGCTCTTCTTGAACTGAAACATGAAATAAAACAACACATAACCTGCCGCCTTGCATGGAAAAGTTTTAAACTTTAAAATATCTCATACGTGTGGGGATGAGTCTCAGCTACTACCACACCAAATGTGAGCTCATTAGGTTTAAAATGATCTGAATTACAGCCAGTTTCAAGCTGGCAGTGGTCAATTAGCTGTAGTGGCCATTTTTAATTGGATTTTCTTCAAAAAGTTGCAGTCAGGCATCCAATGATGAGGTTCTGAGTATCAATAAAATACATCCAGTGGTTCATGAGTTACTTTGCTAACAGATCAACACAAAAACAGGCAGTTACACTATCACCCATTTTTCAGGATAGCACAAAATAAAACACTGTCATATTTCTTTTGCATTACAGGCTCTATCTTTATCAAGTGTCCTAAAATCGCTGGCTGGCCGATCTCGGAGCTTTGATTGGAGGGGGCAGAGCGCCGAGCACGGACCTGAGAGCCGCCGTCTGGAGCCACAGGCTGGGCTGGCAAGCCAACCTCGGAGATGCTGCGACCAGAGGGGGCCGAACGCCACGCACAGAATGAAGAGCCGCCGACAGGTCCCACGAGCCAAGCTAGTGCGCCGACCTCGGAGCTGCGGCGACCGGAGGAGGCCGAGCGCCATGCAAGGACTGGGGTACCGCCTTCTGGAGCCACGAGCCAGGCTAGCATTGGAACTGCTGCAACCGGAGGAGCCCGGGCACCGTGTGCGAACCGGAGGACCGCCGTCTAAGCCAGGCTAGTGAGCCGACCTCTTCGGCTCATCAGATCTGATTGCTGCGGGCTGCTGAGACCGTGAGTTCTGGTCTGATATCATCTGGGCACTGGGCCACAGCTACCATCATTAGGCCTGTGAGCCTCGTGGAAGGGCCACGTGGTTTTGAGTGGTACATGCTTTGTCCAGAGGAGGTGGCTCTCTCTGGACAAAACTCAGCTGTTCACCTCCACCTCACGGACAAGGGACACTCTTTTGAGGACCAGAATGTGCACATTTTGGACCGAGAGCACAGGGGGTTTGAGAGGGGTGTGAAGGAAGCTGTTTAGGTTAAGAGAGAAAAACCTTCTCTTAACAGAGGAGGAGGCCTCAGATTCCAACTTTCAAAAACATATAATGCAGCTTTAGGACTGATTCCCAGATGATTTTCACACCTGATGGGAACAGAGAAACCTAATCTGTGAATTAGGGCCAGTTTACACGGCGCGTATTTTGAGTGTAACCGCTACTTTCTCTTTGCGACTTTGCTTATCGCCTACACGACGCTGCTGGCCCCCCTCGATGACACCGATACTTTTCTGACCCTGCTCTCAAGGTGGAAGTTTTTCGCTGACCCCCCGCTGATAATGTAAACATCTCCCGTGGAGCTTTTGTTATCAACCACATGCGCGCAGCCCGCACGCGCGGACAGTGACATTTCACGTGTCACGTTGCAAAATATAACAGTTTAACAATAATAAACAGTATTTATGTTGGCGTGGGAGATGTAAATTTATCTGAACTACAGTATCTATCTGGACTCGTTACATTTTTTAAACAGTGCGTAACGTGCTGTGAAAATGAAGACACAGGTTTATTTTTTATTTATTTATTTATTCAGCACCAAAGTTTAAACACAAACACTGAGAATTAAACTGAACACACTATTAAAACACGTGAACCGAACTGTAACTACGTTAATGAACTGGACTCTTGCTGTGTGTTCATCTGGACCCATCAGAACCGCCAAACCGTCTGCCTGTCAACGACAGCTTCTCCACCTGGCAGAAATAAATAAATAAATAAAAACTCAGTTGTTGTGTGATCAAAGTAAACACAAGCAAACATTATATTAAGAATGTTGATTTACCTGCTGTAAGTCAGCTGTTTATCACGGCGTCCGGTTCTGGTCCACAGTCCACTGAGCGGTTCTGGTCCACAGTCCACTCAGCGGTTCTGGTCCACAGGCTCAGTGCAGCTTGTTAGATGAAGCGGGTCCCACTGACTCAAATCTGTTGACTCTTATCCAAATTCCAGCTTTAACTTGTTGTTAACTTGTTGACAACAACTTGTAGTTAGCTGATTTTAGCCAGAGAGGAAAACAGACGAGGCAGCTGCTCTGTTTACCTCAGGCAGCGCATGCGCAGTAGTGAAGGTTCCAAAAATCACAGCGCCATCTAAAGGCCCAGCATGGTAACTACAGTGAAATCATGAGGACGGGGGGTGGAGGGGGAGAGAGTCGTATCCACAGAATTCGACAGTGTCAACGCAAAACTTTTCACCTAATTAACATACCCAAAAGTTGCGTTTCCCCCACACAGTGTCCGTGTAAACAGGGCCTTAGTCTAACAAAGGCCTTAAGAAACCCCTACTGTTAAGGTGTGAGGTGTGATTTGTCAATTTACATAGGATGTGTGTGTGTTATCTCAGGTATGTGTGTGTTATCTCAGCCTTCAATTCACGTATGTGTGTGTTATCTCAGCCTTCAATTCACGTATGTGTGTGTGTGTGTGTGTCATCTCAGTTTCTTATAACCTTACTCTCACAGTCTGGTCTTTGAATTGAGAAAGCCCTTTGGATGAAGGGCGAAACGTCTTCGGTTACAAATAAAGTCCAGTTGTTTCTGTATTGAACGCCTTCTTTTGATTTATCATGTCCTGGATGACCGAGAATCTTCACCAGCATATTGTTAGAAGATCGTTCGTTGGCATGAAGAAAAATTGGGAGCAGAACCACGGTCCAAGGGCGCTAATATAGCGGACCAAGGTGGGGCCCACAGCAGGTGGGCATGGACTTGAAGTCTTCAATATTGGCGTGAGGGGATAAACCCAATAGGTGTAGCTTTAAAGGGCAGAGCTTACACAAAATAGAACAGGATTTAACAATCATGTTTACGTGACTGTTAAGTTTCAGGGAAGGGTCCATTATCATGGATAGCGATAGCACATACAGTGTTGCCAGATTGGGCGGTTTACCGCCATTTGGGCGGTTTTCACTCTCTACTTAGCGGCTAAAAATAACTTTGGGCGGGTGGTGATAATTTGGGCGGATTAGGAGTCAGATCGGCGGTTTCTGAGTTAACTATTAAATGAATTTCAAACAGTCATTCATCATTATTTCATAGCAAAGCTCCTCTGACCTTTCTCCATCACTGATTGGCTATTGTCATCTGCCAGGGCGATCCCAACAGAGAACTGATGAGGCAGTTTTAGTGGACGCCTCGTTGAGTGGGCTGGTCCGTAGCGGCGGTACGTCAGAGCGGCCGCCATATTGGATGTGGCAGAACTGCCGGTCAACTGATAGAAGGAAACGGACTGAACTTCATAAAGCACCGTTCTACAAAGTGTTTATGCCTGTCATTCACACACACTAATATATTTGGAAAACAAACATGCACCAAAGACAACATTTATAACTTTTAAAGTGATTAATAAAAATGTTTATTCCTTAAATGTTTAGGTTACAGTATAGGTAAACACTAATTTTGAGTGTTTACAACTAATAACGTGTGTAACACTATTACTGTGATGATAAATATAGAAATATTCATTAGTGAACATTTAATGTGTCTATAATAATCAGTTCCTGAAATGTGACATGTTGATTTTCTTAATAAAGAGCACCAATGATCACATTTAACTGGTTTTGATTAATCACATTGAACAAATAAACACCGATATATCTTTACAGGAGTTGGGGGTACTGTGTGTGTGATTTTATATATATATATATATATATATATATATAATATATATATATATATATATATATATATATATATATATATATATATATATTATATANTATATATATAAAATTTGTAAATACAGAAGTAAAAAAAAAGAAAAAGTCTGTTGGATAAAAGAAGAAACGTTTCTACATTTTTTTAACCCACCCAGAGGACCTAATTTAACTCGTATCCCCCCCCCAACTTTGCTGTATGTGATGTGTCACGTGACACTTTCTGATTGGGCGGGTTTTCGGCGGTGTTTAACAGATTTTTGGGCTGGAAAACCTGGATTCTATCTGGCAACACTGAACACATATTATAATGAAGAACAGTTTAATGACATCATTATGACAAATGGAAGTCTCTCTATTAATCACTTCAATAGTAGAAGTATAAATGCAAATATATCAAAAATAACAGATTACTTAAAACAATTAAATTGAACTTTTACTTTAATAGCACTGTCAGAGACATGGTTCAATGATGAAAACACAAATGTTCACATCGAAGGGTATGAATTATATCATATGAACAGAAATAATAAAAGGGGTGGTGGAGTCGCTCTATTTGATAATAATGAAATAAAATGTAAATTAATTAGTGAAATGTCAATAATTGTTGATAATATTATGGAAATGATAACAATAGAAATAATAAACAAGAATGATAAAAAACATAATAATAAGTTATGTATATAGATCAACATGATCAAATATAGAAATATTCACTGATAAAATCATGGAGCTATTGGAAAAGAGTTTTAATGAAAAAGTTTTTGTGTGGAGATTTTAATATTGATCTGGGAAATAAAACAGATTCAAATAACATCAGTACATTTATAAATTCAATGTACAGTTTAAATATGTATTCGTTGATATCAACGCCAACAAGAATTACAACTCATAGTGCTGCAATAATTGATAATATTTTCACAAATATAACAAATGGGGATGTGATAGGTGGTATTTTAACGACCGACTTAAGTGATCATTTACCAGTTTTCACAATCTATAAAAATGAGCAAAGCATCACAAAAGCAGTTACAACTAAGAAAAAAAAAATAAACACATCAAAAAAAGCTTTGGATAAATTAAAAGATGATCTAGATAAACAAAACTGGAATGGCGTGTATGTTGATGATATGAACAGATCTATGATGTGTTTATGAATATCTTAGAAGCTCTGTATGAAAAGAATTGTGTGCAAAAAATTATACAAAGAGAAATATTGTTGACCAACCATGGTTGACAAAAGGGTTGAAAAATGCTTGTAAAAAAAAAAGAATTATTTGTATTCATGCTTCTTGAAATTGTGAACACAAAACGCTGAAGAAAAATATAAGAAGTATAAATATAAATTAGTAGGGATTATAAGGAAACATAAGAAGGAATATTATAGTGATTTATTAAATAAAAGTACGGTAATGGTGATATGAAGGCAACGTGGCGAGTAATGAAACGTGTTCTGAAGAATCATAAAGTAAAAACGGGTATTTCACAATATTTTGTAAATGACAACAATGAAATTCATGATGAGAATGAAATTGTAAATGGATTTAATCAATATTTTGTGAATGTTGGATCAAGCCTTGCAGCTAAAATACCAAAAGTAGATACTAATGTGAGCCATTCAGTCATAGGTTGTGCCAACAGTATTTTTTTTAAATGGAACTGACAAAGAAGAAATAATGAATGTAGTAAAAAATCTTACAGACAGGAGATCAAAAGACTGGGTGGACATGGATATGATGTTTGTAAAGGATATAATGAACCATGTTATTGAACCATTTACATATATATGTAATTTATCATTTTCAACAGGAATATTTCCAGATAATATGAAAGTAAGGTAGTTCCTCTTTTTAAAATGGTGATAAACGTGTGAGCCGGAAAAGGGTAGCATGCCCTCTCCGGGTCGGGGATGAGGTCCTGCCCCAAGTGGAGGAGTTTAAGTATCTCGGGGTCTTGTTCACGAATGAGGGAAAACTGGAGCGTGAGATCGATAGGCGGATAGGTGCAGCATCCGCAGTGAAGCGGGCGCTGTACCGGTCTGTCGTGGTGAAGAGAGAGCTGAGTCGAAAGGCAAAGCTCTCAATTTACCGATCGATCTACGTTCCCACCCTCATCTATGGTCATGAGCTTTGGGTTGTGACCGAAAGAACGAGATCTCGGATACAAGCGGCTGAAATGAGTTTTCTCCGCAGGGTGTCTGGACTCTCCCTTAGAGATAGGGTGAGAAGCTCAGTCATCCAGGAGGGACTCGGAGTAGAGCCGCTGCTTCTCCACATCGAGAGGAGCCAGTTGAGGTGGCTCGGGCATCTGGTTAGGATGCCTCCTGGACGCCTCCCTGGTGAGGTGTTCCGGGCATGTCCCACCGGGAGGAGGCCCAGAGGAAGACCCAGGACACGCTGGAGGGACTATGTTTCTTTCTTTTTTTTTTTTTTTTTTCCAAAATATATTTATTTGAGTTTTTACACAATTAAACCAACATTCATACAATAAACAAACTTAAGTAAAATACCCCCACCCACACAATAAAAAAATAAAAAATAAAAAGGAATAAAAAACAAAAATACAATCAACAACAAAATGTCTCAAAATTCTTTTTTCATTGTTCATTTCTTTTATAATGAGTCCAACTATACATGTCTTCTCTTATTATTGTCTTTGGAACTGCGGTCAGCACGCTCTTCAATTGTTTGCATTTTCATTTAAAGTGTCCAGACTTTTTACATACAAAATAAAAGGGTTCCAAACACACTCAAACAGTCCTTGCTTGCCCTTTAACAAATACGTTATCCTTTCCAAAGGAAGAGCCGATAACATTTGCTGTAACCATTGATTCGCAGTAGGTCTATTTAAGTTTTTCCAACATAGCGATATACATCTTTTTGCATTAATCAAACTTAAATCAATAAACTTTTGTTCATTATTAGTATAATTATGTCTTTCAGGATATAGACCGAACAAAAACAGTTTTGGGTCCAAAATTATTTGTTTAGAAATGATTTTCTCAATTATATTTTTTACTTCAGTCCAAAATAACATAATTTCCCTGCAGTACCACATACAATGTACCAAAGTTCCCTTTTCCTCAACACATTTTGAACAAACATCAGGTATCTCCCCATTGTATTTATTAAGGTCTACAGGAGTTATGTAAACCCGCATTAACCACTTGTAATGAATCATTTTTAAAGCTGTATTAATAGAGCTAGTGTGAGCAAGAGTACATGCTCTTTTCCAGTCTTCCTCTGATAGTTCCATTATTATGTCTTCTTTCCAAGCATTAAATCTATCCTGTGATCCTTCAAGAGAATATGATGTCAATAACTGATAAAAATCTGATATAATACCTTTTTTTAAACTATCTTTTGTTAGCATTTCTTCTAAAATTGATTTTAGAGGTTTTGTCAGCACATTGTTCTGAGTTGTTTTTATAAAATTTCTGAGTTGAAGATATTTAAAAAATTGATTCTTATTTATATTAAATTTAGTCTGTAACTCTTGAAAGCTCATTAGTGTGTCTGAATTTGATTCATACAAGTGTTCAATCCTTTGGAGACCTTTATCCTTCCATTCTTTAAATGTTGGGTCCGTTTTACCTGTATAATAATAATATTAATAATATACTATGTTTCTCGGCTGGCCTGGGAACGCCTTGGGATTCCCCCAGAGGAGCTGCTCCATGTGGCTGGGGAGAGGAAAGTCTGGGCCTCCCTACTTAGGCTGCTACCCCCGCGACCCGACCCCGGATAAGCGGACGAAAATGGATGGATGGATGGATAAACGTGTGATCAACAATTATAGACCAATATCCTTGTTACCACAGTTCTCAAAAATTCTAGAAAAACTATTTGTGAACAGATTAGATCAATGTATTGCTAAGCAAAATATTCTAAGTAGCAGTCAGTATGGGTTTAGTGCAAAAAACTACATCAATGGCTCTCATGGAATTAATAGAACAAATTACTGCTGTCGATCAAAAACAATATTGTTTCAGTATTTTTGTTGATTTTAAAAAGCATTCAATACTATTGACCACACTATTCTCCTTGAAAAATTGAACAAATATGGTATTAGAGGACCAGCATTGCAGTGGGTATCTAGCTATTTGAAAGACAGGAAACAGTTTGTACAGATAAATGGTGTAAGATCTGACCTCTGTAATATCACATGTGGAGTTCCTCGAGGCTCTGTACTTGGACCAAAGCTATTCATTTTATATGTAAATGACTTGGTAAATATGTCAGGACTCCTTAAATGTGTCCTTTTTGCAGATGATACCACATTTTTTTGTTTGGGTAAAGATATAGAACAGATGTTGGAGTTGATGAATACAGAATTTGTCAAAATACAAACTTGGTTTAAACTTAATAAATTATCATTAAATCTAGACAAAACTAATGACATGATATTCAGTAATAAAAAAAAGAACTGTTGATGTTCCATTTAAAATTGAGGGTGTTGACATTTTTGTAGAGGGAGTGAGTTGAAGTTTTTGGGTGTTATTATTGATGACAAACTGACATGGAAACAACACATAAATTCTGTAAGACTAAAAATAGCTAAATCTATTGCAGTACTGTACAAAATCAGAGACCTATTGAATGATAAAGCTCTGTATTTGTTGTATAACACAATCATTGTTCCACACGTAATCTATTGTATTGATGTTTGGGGGAAGGTGTGTAAAACAATTACAAAGCCTATTTTTGTTTTACAGAAAAGAGCTGTAAGAATTATTTCTAGAAAACATTACTGTCATCCATCAAGCACATTATTTTATCAATTGAAGTTATTGTATTGAAGTTCCATGATTTGGTAGAGTATAATATTTTATCAGTTATTATAGGGCTCAGAATAACGCATTACCTTTAAATATCCAAATTAATTTTGTTAAAAGACAATGTTGTTATAATCTTAAGGGAACAGAGATATTTGTAAAAACAAAATTCAGAACTAGTTTGAAGGAACGTTCTACCTCGATCCAGGGTATTGGATTGTGGAATGGTTTGGAGAATGATGTTAAAAATGCCAAGTCAATACTGTATGTACATTTAAGAAAATGATCAAAACTGAATTGTTAAAAAAAATATATATATACAAAGTATGAAGAAGCGTAATGTGTATTGTATTAGAGTTAAAAAATTAGAAAGAGTTATTCATTTTGTTCTGTTACTTAAGATTATTTTTGATTGAACTAATTGTTTGAAAAAAGGGGCAGACATAATAAGAATTTTTCTTCCTTCTACCACATTTCTTTTGTTTTATATTTTGTATGTTATCGTTTCTGGGATTGTTTTGTATTGTATTTTAAAAATGAACAAATTTTATAAATAAAAAAATAATAAATAAAAAGAGAAAAAGATAACGGTTCTGATAATCTGGCATGTCCAAATCTTAATTTGTTCTAGATTTGTTCAAATTAGTTCTGCAGTTGCGCCGCTCATGGTGGCTGCGTGTTGGAGCAGCTGTTACTTTCAGAATCAGAATCAGAATAAGCTTTATTATCATACTGAAATACAGTGAGATTATGCCTGTACAGTTGTCCAAAAGATGGGCAGATTGCAAGTTGCTGCTGCTCCAGAGAGCGCGGCCAATTATCCTTTTTCAGAATACTTTTATAAACAGAAAAGGGGAAAAAAGCAATAGTGGCATTACATAAAAAGATCTCTTCACACCTTGTCCTTTTTAAGACTGTTTTTTTTTTTTTTTTCTTGTCAGCCTTGAGTCCTGCTGCTACTTTCACAATCCAAAATGGCCAGATTTGTAGGCATTCCACTAGTCTGTGCTTATGAGCTTCCTCCAATGTCATATTCAACATGCTGGCAAGTCCCAGAAACCGCAGGTGGCTTGCGATTGCCACAAATTGCTTCCATCTTATGGTTTAGCTTGTAAATCAGCTGATTTTGAGTACTCAGAACACAAACCAAACCTTCACATAGACTCAGCCATTTTTCTATTGCCCAAACTGCTGCTGAAGTCTTCCTTAATAGCCAATAATATAGGAATCTGCCGATGCCAAAAAGCAGAAACCCTGCTATCATGAATCCAATGATATAAACATCTTTGTCGTCCGATCTGAAGCTCTCGACCTTGACCTCTCTGAATGGATTTAAGAATCAGTTTGAAGGCTGCACAGAAGTCTGTTGGAGTCAGTCTCCCCACCATCACAGACATTTACACTTCGAGATGCAGGAAAAAAGCCACCTGCATCATGAAAGACCCCACTCACCCAGCACACACACTCTTTGCCCCACTCCCCTCAGGACGGAGGTTGAGGAGCATCAAATGTAGAACCACTAGACTGAGGAACAGCTTCTACCCTGAGGCTGTTAGACTCATGAATAAATAAATAATAAGAATAATCACTGTGAAATATCACATCATGCTGATGCTGATCTGTTTTCTTGTTGCTGTGTTCATCTGTGACCATCTGCTCATAAAGACTCATGTTCGTGCTGCTGTTTGTAATGATGTTTTTCTATTACTCTAGGGCTTAGTGTATTTCTAGTTGGATGTTTTTCTTAGTTCATATCCTAGATGTTATTACTGTTTTTCTCTTAAATTTTGTTGTTGGATGTAACTGGGACCCTGTGTACATAATCTCATTTCATCACATGTACTACTTCATTGATGACAAACTGACATGGAAACAACATATAAATTCTGTAAGAATAAAAATAGCTAAATCAATAGCAATACTGTACAAAGTCAGAGACCTATTGAATGATAAAGCTCTGTACAGTATTTGTTGTATAACAAAATCATTGTTCCACACTTAATCTATTATATTGATGTTTGGGGGAATGCGTGTAAAACAATCACAAAACCTATTTTTGTATTACAGAAAAGAGCTGTAAGAATTATCACTAGAAAACATTACCGTCATCCATCAAGTACATTATTTTATCAACTAAAGTTATTGAAGTTCCATGATTTGGTAGCCTGGTTTAAACCAGACCCTTGTCCTTCACTTCGCTTTGTACTAGGGTCTGGACTTTTCCCATTGAAAAACGTTTCTTGCTGGAGGCGTGGCCTCTGCTTAGGAACAAAACCATTGGATATTTTGAACAGGGAAAGCATTCTGCTCCCTCCCCTCAGAGCCACCCCCCGTGCTCTGGTGAACTTGACTGACAGCTGCTCCGCCTCTTGCAGCGTTTCTCTCGCTGCGCAAATTCTGTGTTTATATGTTATAAAACGTTTTAATACAATAAAATCAAACCATGGATCGCTGGTCCAGCTCACCAAAAGACCAGAAAATCTGCAGGGACTCGGTCAGCAACTAAAACCCGAGTTTAATTCTCGTGACAACCTGAGGCATTTCCGTGTTCATTTTACTCAGCAGGAGGGTGGAGGAGAAGGAGGACGAGGGAGCGATTACTTAACTTTTGGGAGAAAAAAACAAAAAACTCCAGATAAGGGATTAAGCAGGGGAAATTAATAAATTTGTGTCACATATAAAACAGTTCTGCATCGCTTTGAATGATGCCGTGCTCTGGTGAACTTGACAGCTGCTCCGCCTCTTGCAGCGTTTCTCTCGCTGCGCAAATTCTGTGTTTATGTTATAAAACGTTTTAATACAATAAAATCAAACCATGGATCGCTGGTCCAGCTCACCAAAACACCAGAAAATCTGATGGGACTCGGTCAGCAACTAAAACCCGAGTTTAATTCTCGTGACAACCTGAGGCATTTCCGTGTTCATTTTACTCAGCAGGAGGGTGGAGGAGAAGGAGGACGAGGGAGCGATTACTTAACTTTTGGGAAAAAACAAACAAAAGAAAACTCCAGATAAGGGATTAAGAAGGGGAAATTAATAAATTTGTGTCACATATAAAACAATCCTGCATCGCTTTGCATCGCTTTGAATGAGAACATGCCGCTGCTCGCTGACTGAGCGCTGGCAGAGCCCTTTTATAGGGCTCTGCGCGCTGGGACTGGTGGGGGCGTGGGTTAGGGTCCAAAACTCCACCCCTTCTGTTCTCTGATTGGTCCGAACAAAAATCTACCGGAGAAATCCTTGTGGGTGGGTGAAGTCCCAGACTGTGCAGTGAAGGGAAATGAGAATTGAGCGGAGCTGTGCAGGAAGGCGAGGGCCAGGCTAATGATTTGGTAGACTATAATATTTTATCAGTTATGTATAGAGCTCAAAATAATGCATTACCTTTAAATATCCAAATGCATTTTGTTAAAAGACAAAGTTGTTATAATCTTAAGGGGACAGAGTTGTTTGTAAAACCACAATTCAGAACCAGTTTGAAGGGACGTTCTACCTCAATCCAGGGAATTAGATTATGGAATGGCTTGGAGAATGTAGTTAAAAATGCCAAGTCAATGTTTACATTTAAAAAATGATCAAAACAAATGTGTTAAAAAAATATATGAAATAGCGTAATGTGTATTGTATTAGTTAGAAAATTAGAAAGAGTTAGTCATTTTGTACTGTTGGTTGAAGATTATTATTGTTTAATCTGATTGTTGGAAAAAGTTGGTTGAAGATTATTATTGTTTACATGGTTGATTATTGTTGTTTAATCTGATTGTTGGAAGTAAGGGGCAGATATAATAATATTTATTCTTATTTCTGCTACCTTTCATTTTTTTTACATTTTGTACACTATCATTTATGAGATTGTCTTGTATTGTTTCTTTTGTAAAAAAAATGAACAAATGTAATAAACATAAACATGCGGTGCATATGACAATAAAGACTCTCTGACTCTGACTCTGAATACTGGCAAAAACCAATGCAGACATGTTCCTTTTTTAGGTTTCTACATTTGCCTTATAATCTATATGTTTTGCTACTTTGACACATTTTTTAACTTGTTTAAAAAAGATCTGTATTTCTCTCTTATGATTGTCTATTGTTGATTGTCAAAGGAAAGTCTGTTGTTGCTGTTGTCATCATTCTTTGTTGAAATCAGGTCTCTCTTGTAAATGAGTCCTTGAGGCTCAATGGGATTAACCTGCCTAAATAAAGGTTGAATGAATCTTTGGCATCAACCTGGGGTAAAACGGAAATCAGCTCCCAAACTCCCCACGGATCCATGACGTGTGCATCTCAGCGGGGCATGAAGGCTCTCCAGGACCCTGTCACTTTGTTGAAAAGATTTTGTCGATTGCGTTGAAAGTCCAGCTGATCAGATCCATGACAGTGGTTTTCATTTCAGAAGATGTTTA
The DNA here is from genome assembly GCA_038048925.1 of Garcialebias charrua. NCBI lineage: Eukaryota > Metazoa > Chordata > Actinopteri > Cyprinodontiformes > Rivulidae > Garcialebias > Garcialebias charrua. Next base: position 2,614 of record JBBPBX010041731.1, on the reverse strand, counting down.
ATAGGAGCTCTGATACACAAACAGAGAGAGAGAAAAAAGGCAGGAGAACAGGAGAGGGAGAGAAAAGGCATCTGCCTTGCATGAGAGAGAGTGAAGAAGAGCTTCACTTTGGGATATTGCTTTTGAAAACTTTATTACCTACTTTTTTCTAGATGTAAAGGACTTTTTTTGGATGATTACTTCTTCTGGTATTGGATGCTGTGCAGCTGGAAGGATTTTTACTGAAAGCTTTTTACTTTTGAACATTTGATATAATGTGTAACCATGCCAACAAGGTGGTTTTTACAACCAGGAGCAGCTGATTAACATCTCAAAGCTCAAATATAACTCAAATACAGCATCAAATCCCAAATGAGTTGTGAAGGAGGCACCGTGGATGCATCTCTGGCTACTTGGCGGATGTGCTTGAGTGACTGATTGCCGAGATCATTGGAGCTGGCAGGAAACGTGGCTTTGGCCATCAAGAAGACCAGGATCCTGCCGACACCTGCAGCTGGCTGTCTGCAATGATGAGGAGCTCAACAAGCTACTGAGAGGGGTGACCATTGCTCAATGGAGGAGTTCTGCCAACATTCAGGTGGTCCTGCTGCCCAGGAGAGCCGAGAGGCCGACTGGGTCTGGGTGGACGGATCGGCCTCTGCAGCCAGTTTCTTCAGATCCGCTGCAGGATGGACTGCTGCGGGAGATCCTTCCTGCCCACAGCCATCATAATCTACAACAATTTTTAATGAAACCAGGTTGGTGAGATACAACATTTAATTTCCCTCTGGGATTAGTAAAGTGTTTTGAATTTAATTGAAATCATGACCCAATATGTGAATGTTTGCATCTACACTATATTGATTGTGAACATCAGTGAATTGTTAGACAACGGTTATTGTTCCTTTTGAACTTTTTCTGTTTAAGTCTGATAAGGGCGGTTTTTTGTTGATTAGAGTGGGGAAAAAAAGACCATATTGGACTTACATGCATTTATGACTATTTTAGCCAAATTATTGTTTGAAAACTCGAGAAAATAATCAGCAAAATGATCTGAATCTCTCCTATAAATTTGAATACTTTTGGACAATCAACATAAATGTACAATGACATTGTGGTAAATAAAACATAAGATGAGGCTGAATCATTGAGTAGAGTTAAATCCAGCCATCAAGATCGGCAATTCTTTAAATAATACATTTTGGAACCACATACAATAAAGTAATGATTTAAAGAGACTATAAAGTATTAATGGACGAGTGAAGAATCAGCTGACAGAGCTGACGTCGTGGGATGAATCGGTGGTTAGGAGAAGACTTGAGAAGCGGGGAGATCGCCGGCAGCCGACGACACAACTTTCAGGGCTTTGGTTCCTGCTTGCTTGTTAAAGCACTTGGGAGAAAACGCTGTGCGTCGTTTAACAGAAGCTTAATTCTGCTCACATGGTTTATTCATGGGGCGACTTGTGATATCACGACTCTCATAAATCACACGGTGCGGCACGCTGGATGTCCACTGGCTCGGGCAGGGCTCACTAATCTCAACACCATCTTTCATCTGAATAACCTTGCCTTACTGCAGGGCAGGCCAACACCAGACACGGCCTGTTGGCAAGACGCTCGCTTGGTACTTTTTGTTTTTCTTCACTGGGTTGTGGTTTGTCTATCTGCGCAGACAAACACTCCGGGGCAGGAACCGTCACTCTCTCTCTCAACCACAGGCAATAATGAGAAATTGTCTGTGGTTGGACATCAGAGAACCTAATCTAGTCTAACGTTAGCTTTATGAATGCAGAATCAGACACTCAAGGGAAGATAGCAGTGGAGCTAGCCATCTGTTCAGAAGCTGTTCAAAGAAAGAAAGGGGAAAAAAGTGAAACTAATGTGAGTAAACACGTTCATCAAATATAGATAATAGAATAGAGCAAGTTTGTCCTGGTTTTTCTTATGGTTTTTCTCACTGTCGAACACAGCCCCACTGTTTGGTAATGAATTACATGTGGATTTTTAACATAACCGACACAAAATCCACACTCATAAACATGTCACAAATTACTAGCTTTGGGCCAGTGTTTTTCATAAGAAAGCTAATTAGTGAAACAGCACCACTTAATGAGAAAAAAAAATACAATGTGCTTGATGTCACATAGCTCTGCCTGCTGCTTGAAATAGTTCTGCCTCGTGCTTTTAATAACAAACCCCAGGCATCACATTGACCGTCAAAATTTGCTGCAAGCTCCTTTGGTACATCTGTCCTCTCCCCACAGCCTGGCGTTGGCCTCCGGTCGGGCTCTGCCATGCACCAGTAAGGATCCCCACTCAGACAATTATCCACCCTGTGACTGATTGCAAGTAATGAGAACCGATGGAGAACAGTTGGACATCTTTGGACAGATTAATGTGTGAATATTAGCCTGTTGAACCTTCTGCTCTCTCCCACCAGGATCATCTTCAGCAGAGAGCAGCGCATATTTACCAGCCGTCCCACACAACGCATTATTATCACTGGAGGCTGCAAGTCTGGTTGCTGGTATTTTACCTTAAATTGCACATATTTTCTCTACTGTGTCATCCATAAACATTGTGGTGAAATTGTGCCAATCACAGCAGCAGTGGCAATTTCAGCCTTTTTTTTT
>JBBPBX010041730.1:12576-28728 GCA_038048925.1 Garcialebias charrua | reverse complement strand
TGTGTGTGTGTGTGTGTACTGTAGAGTACATTTGTATTAACTAAAGTAAATGTCAATAAGGTGATTCATCAATAATTCAACTTGCCCTTTTCCCGAAATCTTTTATTCTCTTCCCTTTTTTTGCAGTTCTCTTTCTTGGCTTTATCCGCTCTCCATTCTAGGAAAAGAGCTACTTCTGGTGCTTTCAGATCAATGAATATTCAGTTCTGGCATGTGAGTCCCTTTTCACATCCCATCTTTTATACACATGCTGCCCCTCCCTTTACCCCCCACCCCCCACCCCACCAACCTTCCCTCCATGTCTGAATTATACATTACTTATCCTAATACATTTACATTCATTAATACTCCATTTCCAGCTGACTAGGTGTTTTACAGTCCAACCGTGTTCTTGAGCGTTCTCTACATGTAGAGGAGGCTGTTAGCAGGACGGAGACAGGAGACAGTTGACGTACATTACTCATGTTTTAATCAAACACAAGCACTTACTCCATGAGATGAAACTCGTGTGAGTCACTGACTGACAGAGTAAAATTGTGTTTGTACCATGTTCCTCGAAAGTTTGTGAAATCTAAGATTTTACTTTACTCTTTACAAATGCAATCTCAAAAAGTATTTAGATCTCCACATCTTAATGTTGTTCAAAGGAACAAAATAGAAAACTAACAAAAATTATACTTGGTTATTTACTGAGGGTAATGATATCACAACTTTTTGGTAAAAAGCATGTGTCCTTGCTTTCTGTGTATGACGTGAGGCCCCTTTAAAACTGTCTTCTATGGCAGCATGAAGGAGTTTTAGTCTTCTCTGTACAGAACATCTTTATTGGGCAGCACGGTGGCGCAACTGGTAGAGCTGCTGCCTCTCAGCGAGCAGGTCCCCGGTTCAAATCCCGGTCCGGGGGCCTTTCTGGGTGGAGTTTGCATGTTCTCTCCGTGCATGCGTGGGTTTTCTCCGGGTGCTCCGGTTTCCTCCCACAGTCCAAAAACATGCATGTTAGGTTGAATGGTAACTCTAAAAATTGACTCTGGGTGTGAGTGAAACAGGTCCCTCTTGTAAATGAGTCCCCGTGGCTCAATGAGGATAGCCTGTATAAATAAAGGTTGAATGAATGAAAAAAAAAAATCTCTAGGATATTTTCTTCTCATGAACTAATCCCTTCACATTTTTCTATTAGATAACAATCACAATTTTGATTCCACCAGATTAAAATATGAACTAATTCAATAACCATTCTTTACATTTTTTGCTGTCTGATTCACTTTTTTTAGAACTTACACATCAGATAGATGTTCTAGCATTTATTTTATTTTATTTATTTACACATTTCATAATTGTTTCATCAATGATGCATGGTGTATTGACCCAGAAGCAATAAGGCTGCCTCATACCATGATAACACCCTTGCTATGTTCAGTGGTTGAAATAAACTTGCAATGTGGGGAAGCAATGTTTTCTTTACACCAAACATAAAGTTTCTTATTCAGAAAGTTCTGTTTGGGTCTCCTCTCTCCTTAAAACAATTCTGCAGTCCTGTCCATGGGATTTTTAGCAAACTGCAGATAATACTTACCCAGCACACACACTTTTTGCCCCACTCCCCTCAGGAAGGAGGTTGAGGAGCATCAAATGTAGAACCACTAGACTGAGGAACAGCTTCTACCCTGAGGCTGTTAGACTCATGAATAAATAAATAATAAGAATAATCACTGCAAAATATCACAACATGCTGATGCTGATCTGTTTTCTTGTTGCTGTGTTCATTTGTGACCATTTGCTCATACAGACTCATGTTCGTGCGGCTGTTTGTTTGTTTTTTTTTTCTTTTTCTATTACATTAGTGCTTAGTGTATTTCTAGTTGATGTTTTTCTTAGTTAATCCTAGATGTTATTACTGTTTTTCTCTTACATTTTGTTGTTGAATGTAACTGGGACCCTGTGTACATAATCTCGTTTCATCACATGTACCACATGCGGTGCAAATGACAAAGATTCTCTGACTCTGACTGATAAGCAGAAGTGTTCTTTTGGAAAACAGTGGCTCTCTCTCCTTGCAGTGTTGCCAATTTTGTTTGTTTAGTTTCCTCCTGACGATGGACTAATGAACCATAAGCTAATGTAAGAACATCCCCTTATTACTTAGAAGTTACCCTGGAGTTCTTTGTGGCCTCACAAGCATTATAGACTTTTTGTCTTACTGAACAACAACACCTTAAAAGTGTAACAATTGTCTTAAATGCACTGTCTGTCAGACTGTGGATGAGTAGAGTCAAGTTTAAGATCATTTCCAAATGGACAAATATGTTTTTTTTGTGTTTTTCCCCCCCAAACCAATACAGGTAGTCCTCGGGTTACGACGGTCTCGAGTTACGACGCATCTCCCAGTTGATGTTTTTCTTAGTCAATCCTAGATGTTATTACTGTTTTTCTCTTACATTTTGTTGTTGAATGTAACTGGGACCCTGTGTACATAATCTTGTTTCATCACATGTACCACATGTGGTGCAAATGACAATAAAGATTCTCTGACTCTGACTCTGATCTCCCATTTACTATGAACAGCCTTATTTCGAGTTACGCAGGTTTACGTTATAAACGTCGTAACACAGCGACGGAAAAATACAGCGGCGGAGGAATACGTACTGTACTTTACGTAACTCAGCGGCACAGCAGTGGAAAAATATGGCAGCGGAGGAATACGTACTGTACTTTACGTAACTCAGCGGCACAGCAGTGGAGAAATACAGCGGCGGAGGAATACATACTTTACTTTACGTACTGTAAACGCTCTGGACCAAGGTAGATGGCAGAACTGAAAGTTATGCACCATAACTCATGTTCCCTGAAGGAAGGGAACGAGGTGCAACATATGCTATGGGAATTGCACCCCCGCGCAATTACCTGAAGGAATACATTCACGCCTTTACGGCAAGGGCGTCAGCGTTGTGTCAGAGCCCCCGCCCTCTGGGTATTTAAGCCGCTGACGCCCATCCATCTTTCTCCAAAATGCACTTCACCGAGCTTTCAGCATTGAAAGGGCCAGCTATGTTGCACCTCGTTCCCTTCCTTCAGGGAACATGAGTTATGGTGCAAAACTTTCAGTTCCCTTTCAGTCATGTTCTCTCGGTGCAAGATATGCTATGGGAACGTAATTCATTCACACCCTTGAAATGCTCAGTAAAATGCATGCTAGTGTGAACGTCTGCCCTTGACCAGCAGGCATCTCAAGGCTACTTTCTACTGTGTGTTAGAAAGAACAGCCTGAGTGACATCACACGCAGTAACATCCAAACTGTAATGCTTTGCAAGTGTTTATTGAGCTCCAGTTCGCCGCAGCACAAATGTCTGCAACTGGTACACCCTTGAACAGTGACCACGAAGTGGCCAAGCCCCGAGTAGAGTGAGCGTGCACTCCAGAGGGCACCTGTTGACCTTTGCTACTGTACGCCCTTTTAATGGCCTCAGTCACCCAGTGTGAGAGGCGTTGTTTTGATAGGGCCTTTCCGGTAGCAGGTGCTGCAAAGCACACGAACAGTTGATTTGTTTTTCTCCATTCGGCTGTTCTCTGCATGTAAGTGCGTAAAGCTCTCACGGGGCAGAGAGCCTTCAGCCTTTCCTGTTCCTGAGTGAGGACAGGAGCAGGTGGAAAGGAGGAGAGATCAAAGTCCAGACTCCTATGGCTTAAAGTCAAGACCTTGGGGATGTATGCGGGATTAGGCCTTAGGGTGACCTTTGACCCGTCAGGGGGGAATTTGGTACACATTGGATGTACAGACAATGCATGGAGATCACCCACGCGTTTCGCCGAGCAAAGGGCCAAGAGTAGAGCGGTTTTATAAGATAATAAATCTATCTTAATCTCGCTCAGTGGCTCGAATGGAGGATCACAGAGAGCCCCCAAGACCAGGCTAAGATCCCAACCAGGGGTCAGGATCCTGTTGGGTGGTTTCATTCTTAGCACGACCTTCATAAATCTTATTATGATTGGATGCGCGCCAGGTGTCCTGTTTCCCCAGCCTTTGTGACAGGCTGAAATTGCTGATAAGAACACTTTAATTGTTGAGAAAGAACGACCTTTTTCCAGTAAGTCCTAAAGGAAAGTCAGGAGCTGAGCCAGGTCACACGAGTAAGAAATAATATTTCTTTCTGTGCACCAAGCTTCAAAAATACGCAATTTCTGTGCGTAGAGAGACTGTGTTGACACAACACGGGCATTTTGAATGTTTTTTACCACATTTTCCAGCAGGCCTGATGCCATCAGCTTGTTCTTTTCTGCCACCAAGCCGAAATTTTTAACAGCTCCCAGCCTAAGCGGCGAGACTGCTCCTTCTGGTGACATAGTGTGTCCCTGAAGAAGAGCAGTTAATGTAACCAGTTCCCTTCCAAGGACCCTGGATGCTGTGATCCCCTGAGGGTCAACCAAGTTAGGGAGAAGGCCTTTTTGCCGATGTGCTACCACGCTGCTCTGATCGAGAGTGATCGAGGGCAGATGCAATCTGTCGTCCTTATTAGACAGAAGTGGAACAGAATGTCTGTTTTTTCTCTCCTTGTTTGGGGTCATGGGACTGAGAAGCTACGAGTTTTGTAAATGAGCAGATCTCCTGACCCCAATCCGTTTCCTGGATGGGTCTAGTTTACTGGTCCCCGGCCTTAACAGAGCGTTGGAGCCAGACAAACCGCCCGGGGTCTGTGTTTCACCCGTTGGGGGGATATCGTTTAAGAGCAGAGCTGAACCAGCACAGTGAGAAATGTCACGTGCTGCCGGATCACTGCTTGGACATTGCGTGTCGCCCATTAATGATAAGGGGACACCTGCAACGTGAGAACGTGGAGATGATCCTTTGTGCTTGGCAGACTTTAAATTGGTTGGTGACAGAGAGCTCAGTTCCCTTCGAATAACAGGAAGAGGAATCTGATTCAGCCCTGATTTGTTTACACAGCAGTTTGATCACAATCGCCTTTGTAAACGTGTGAAGCTTGTAGTTGCCTGTGGGCTTCTGCCGTGCCCCCCCTCCCCCCGTCGTTAGATTCTGTCGACGCGCATCCCTGAAGCGCGGACATGTCACGTGTTTGCTTGGTTAGTGTATTGTCCGCCCCGTTGTTCACAATGGAGCTGGGGCTGGAGCATGTGACCCCCCCTCACCTGTCTCAGTGAGAGGTGCGGGGGTTGCTTGCAGACGTCTCTGTGCTTGTCCGCTACAGACGGAGCAAAGGCACCCTGCTGGGGCTCATTGATTAGGCTAACACCCTGTGAGCCGTGAGGGAGGGGGAGAGATGGCCTCCTCCCTTTATGTCGGCTGGCAGGCCAGAGGGACCCATTTCAGCTGAAGTTATTGGTTTTTTTTTGTTTGTTTTTTTGAGAGTCAATAAAACAGAGAGGGACTGTTTTTTGAGCTTTATTCATATGACTTTATGTCACTCACAGCAGGAAAAACATGATTTGTGCATGCAACAGAGTTACCAACTTTTTGTACCGTGCTACAAATAAAGTCTGGACATGAAAAGATCATTCCCCGTACCGCTTGGGCGGGTGATCGTTTAAACCTAAGACGTAAACCTGGTTCATCAGGTACGCTTTCGTCTGGTGTCCCGGTTCACCGAGGAGGCCCTGTGTCTGACCGCCTGGCGGGGGACAAACCTGTTTTTGCTCCATGCGTGTTCGGTCTGAGGTGGGCCCAGCGGTTGATTCTGCCGGTGCTCGTCCTCGTACGCCGGCCACTTTTGTGGTGGGGCACGCGTTGCTGAGCGGTGTCGAGGCTGCGGGGGGAGGTTCTCCTGGGAATGCCCACCCGGAGAGCTTCAACCTTTTTGCGTCTCTGGTCCAGCTTGGTCTGAATTTGATCCAGAGCTTTCCCAAACAATCCCGTCGGTTCTATCGAGTGGTGAAGAAAAGGCACCTTTTGTCCATCGGGAATGTCAGTTAAAGTCAATCACAGATGGTGTATCGCGATGACCACTTCAGCCATGCCTCTGCCTTGAGCAACAGCGGCTGTTCCCATCATGCGTAGCACAAAATCTGTTGCCCTACAGGCCTCATCCAGCAAGTCAGCGGCAGCTTGCTTGTCTGTCGTTACCTGGAGCTGTTGCAGTCTTTCAGCCAGGTAAGCCTGCATCAACGCGGACGCGTTCATCGCGCACGCCGCGAGTCCCTGAGCTCTGTAGCATTTCTCAAGCAGAGAAGCTGAAGCTCGACAAGCTTTGCTGGGGAGAGTTGGTTTTGTCCCGGATGACTTGGGAGCCAGATGAGACGTCAGTGTGTTCTCAATTTGAGGCACGTTAGCTATTCCCACCTCATCCATCCCGTCCACGTCGAGAAACTGCGAGAGTGGTAACAGCATGGGAGGTCGGGGCTGAGGCCAGGTGCGAGTCAGCTCTGTGAGGAAGTCCGGGAACATGGGCATCCTTTGCCTCGTGCCTCTGCTGCTTTGAGTAAAAATAGTTTCCTGCCAGCCTCGTGACCTGTTGACGAGGCGGAGGCTCTGGCCATGGGATGTGCAGCGCGTCCGTTGCTCTGTGGCACAGGTCGAACAGAGCAGGGATGGACAAGTCAGTCTCCGGGAGTACAGGTACCGGGGTCTGAGAGAGGTCTTCTCCCTGTTCCTCCAGTTCGACGTCTGCGTCCTCCACGGAAAATTCGCCTGAGGCTGAAATCGAGATCTCGTCCTCGTTCATCATGCCTTGAGCGTCGAAATCGACTGTTAAATCTAGGGATGTCCCGATCAGGTTTTTCTGGCCCCGAGTCCGAGTCCTTTAATTTTAGGAATTGGCCGATACCGAGTCCCGATCCGATACTTCTAAAATACATTTTTAAAATGAAGGGAAAAAAAAGAAACAGATCCAGATGTCCCTTCATTTTTATTTTATTTACCTTAACATTTAACAGAGTACTTCTGTGAGGTAGATTGAACAATCAAGTAATAAGATTTAAAATAAAATTCTTCACATTGAAGTTTAGTGCAACAGTATAAATGTCTAATTTAAAATAAGCAGCTCAACTTAAAATACCAGAACATGACCACAACCTGACCAGAACCTGGCCAGAACCTGAGCAGAACCAGAACCTGAGCAGAACCAGAACCTGAGCAGAACCAGAACCTGTGCAGAACCAGAACCTGTGCAGAACCAGAACCTGAGCAGAACCAGAACCTGAGCAGAACCAGAACCTGTGCAGAACCAGAACCTGTGCAGAACCAGAACCTGAGCAGAACCAGAACCTGAGCAGAACCAGAACCTGAGCAGAACCAGAACCTGTGCAGAACCAGAACCTGTGCAGAACCAGAACCTGAGCAGAACCAGAACCTGAGCAGAACCAGAACCTGAGCAGAACCAGAACCTGTGCAGAACCAGAACCTGAGCAGAACCAGAACCTGAACCTGAGCAGAACCAGAACCTGAGCAGGCATGTAAAAAATAAGAAACTTAAAGTGTCCGTTTTATAAAATAAGGCTAGTAACATGCTTTTCTGAACAGCACTCCTTAAAGCTGCAGTATGTAGCTTTTTTTATGAACATATTTCTTCACTCTGTCACTACCTCCTGACAGACTGATGTTAGCCAGGTAATCTCTGAAAAAAAAAAAAAAAAATATTGTCCCCTTGCTTCTCCAGGTGGTAAATAAGCATTTCTAAAAAGAAAAGGTGACCCGCCATTTTCCAGCCAATAAAAACAGAGTTTGTAACCAGCCAATAAAAACAGAGCTTGAATTTGAATCAGCCAATAAAAACAGAGCTTGAATTTGAAATTCAACAGACCACAAGGGGGCAGAGCCACATATGGCTCTGAGGGGGAGGGATCAGAATGCTTTGCCTGTTGAAAATATTTCTAACTGCTGCAGTTCTACAGAAACTGCATACTGAACCTTTAACTCTCCTCCTGTGGCTTCACAGAAGGAAGTGTATGTTTTTAAATATAAATATAAAGTCTCTTGCAGCGTGAGCTGGCTCGTCTTCGGCTGCGTCGTCTGGTTAAACTCTGTGTATTGTGTCGGGTGTTTGTTTCTGATGTGCCTAATCAGGTTTGTTGTGTTAAATGCAGCCTTTTCCTTACCTTCTCTTGAAATACGAACTTTCCATTTGTCATCCACTTTAAAATATCTCCACACAACAGACATCGCTGCCTCCACTTCAAGTTAATGCCGCGTTCCGCTTCTTTTTTACGACAGTCACCGCTTTACAGCGGGCACTGCTTTACGGTAGGCACTGCTGCAAAACTATTGTGCATGTTTTGTTCCGAGACAATTTGACTCTGTAACTCAACATACAGTTAATATAATATTCCCGTTTGTGTTTAGAATAAATATACACATATATATCCGATCCCTGATCGGTGTGNTAGTCGTTCAACTGTCACTACGATTGTCAAGGATAAAGTTCGTATCCTTGACCATGTGAAAGGATCTGCTCCTATGAAAGCGACAGTGATAATGAAGCAGCGTAATGGGCTTATTATTGAAATGGAAAGATTATTAGTACTTTGGTTGGAAGACCAAAATCAACGGTGTATCCCAGTGAACCTTATGGTTATTCAGGAGATGATTAGGCGATTGTTTGAGGCATTGAAAAAAGTAAAGGGGGAAGGAAGTGTAAGTGAAGAGTTTGTGGCCAGTAGGGGTTGGTTTATGAGATTTAAGGAACGTGCCAATTTCCATAATATTAAAGTGCAAGGTGAAGCTGCTAGTGGTGATGTGGAAGCAGCACGTGAGTTTTCTAAAGTGTTGGCTGAGATACTTAGGGAGGGGGGTCACTGTGCTCAACAAGTGTTTAATGTGGATGAGACCGGCATGTTTTGGAAACATTTGCCTAACCGCACATACATCGCCAAGGCGGAGAAGTCAGCACCAGGTCATAAAGTCAGCAAGGAGAGACTGACTTTGCTTCTTGGGAGCAATGCTGCTGGCGACTACAAACTGAAGCCCATTCTGGTGTATCAGTCTGAGTATCCATGGGCATTCAAGGGCATTTGGAAGGGTCAACTACAAGTCATCTGGAAGTCTAATAGGAAGGCATGGGTGACACTTGCAGTGTTTGAGGACTGGTTCACCAACCATTTTGTGCCAGGTGTGGAGCGGTTCTGCACCTCCAAGGATATCCCCTTTAAGGTGCTGCTACTGCTGGACAATGCACCCGGACATCCTGCCACTCTGGATGACTTTCACCCTAATGTCAAGGTGGTTTACCTTCCATCTAATACCACTGCCCTTTTACAGCCTATCGACCAAGGAGTCATTGCAACTTCAAGGCCTACTACCCCAAAGGGTCATTAGTAATGCTTTAGAGGCAACTGAAAAAAATAAGGACTTGACACTGAAGGACTTCTGGAAAAAATATAACATCCTTGATGCTGTGAAGAACATTGCTGATTCCTGGGATCAGGTTAAGCAGACCAGTATGAATGGTGTTTGGAAAAAAACTGTGTCCCCAGTTTGTGAATGATTTCAGAGGGTTTCAGAAGTCAGTGAGTAGTGTCATACAGAATGTTGTTGCAATGAGTAAGTCACTGAACTTGGAGGTGGAGGATGATAATGTCACAGAGCTACTGGCATCTCATGGAGAGGAGTTATCTGCTGAGGACCTTATTCAACTGGAGAAGCAGATGATAGAGGAAGACATACCAACCCCAGAGCCCAAGACATTTACAAGGCAGGACTCGGCAGGAGGTTTTGCCCTGATAGAGGAAGGGTTGTCAAGGTTTGAGGCTGAGGATCCCAACATGGAGAGGTACACTAGGGTTGCCAGAGGGGTCATGGATTCCCTTAGGTGTTACAAGGAGATCTTGGAGGAGAAGAAGATGGAGTCCTTCCAGACTAACCTGCAGTAGTACTTCAAGAAAGTAGAGAGGCCTGCAACAGATCCTGTACCTGTACTCTCTACCTCAGCTGCCTCAGATCCTACACCTGTACCCTCTACCTCAGCTGCCTCAGATCCTGCACCTGTACACTCTACCTCAGCTGCCTCTCTTGACTCACCTGCCCCTCTTCACTCATCTGCACCAGTATCTCCAGCACCTTCTGCAGCTCCCTCCCAATAAGCCTGTCTCCCTCCCCTGCAACGCCCCTTTCATAAAGGTAAGGACATTTTCTTTTCTTTTTTCTTTTTTTTATAGTACACTACTGTTTTTTTTACTGTTTTATTTCATTATTAAACGTACTGTGCAATATTTTATATGTGTTTTTTCATAATTATGTAGGGTAGGGCTGAACGATTACTCGCATTTGCAATAATCTCGCAATATGTTAAAATGCGATTCTCTAACTGCACAGGCTGCGATTTGACTGGTCACGTGACTTGGGAGTGAGCCGAGCAGAGCAACCGAGCAGGCAGGGAGGGGGAGAAGTCAACACTGCGCGCTCCAACACAGTTGCTTCAGGCTCGACAGAAGTCATAAAAGTTAAAATTCAGGTAAGTTAGCCCATGTAAACGTGTATCTGATCTTAGAGGCTGAAACACCGAGACAGCGGGAGATAAACAGAGGGCGAGCTGGTCATGTGACCGGGCCTGTTTTTGACGGTGCCCTGTTAGCAGCTAGCTCAGCAAGCTAACGTTCTGCGTGAATAAGGCATTCATTATCTGATTAAAAAAACTGTTGTCATTAGTGATATGAATTAATACAGAACCAGTAACACACACGTTTCGCGCAAGCTGATTTTTAAAAAACTAGCGGTGTTTAATGATTGTTAGCTTAGCTTTAGCATAGCTATTTAGATGAGGTGATGCAATTTCTCATTACGTGTATTACCAAACCTGGTCGTGATGTCACGATTATTATACTATCCTTTTTATTGTCCATTTTAAATAAAAATGTTAATTATTATGTTCAGTAATGTGAAGCTATTTAGTCATCACGTTTGCATTCACTTAACGTTGACAAACTGGGAAAAGCTAAAACCTGTACATTGTTTTTAACTAACAAAGTGAGAAGATTTTTCTGGCCCTCAATTTTTGCACGTGTGTGAGTGAGAGTGGAGGATGTGAATGTATGTGTTTATTTGTTTATTTTGTATTATAGGACATGCACTAAAGGATGACAGAGTTCAGACCTGGGCATTGTAAGGCCCCAGGGCCACATGCGGCCCTTTGGTTGACTCTGACCGGCCCCCGTAAGGGGAGTTACAACAAAAACATAGTTTCTAATTTTACCTCATTTGTGGACTGCATTGCTTTAATTTTGATGTCTTTTTAAAATTCACGTACAAAATGATGCAATATGTAAATCAAGACATGCGCAATGTGCATGATTGCATTGTTGTCAAGTCACAAGACAACGTTAGCCCTCAAAAATGTCCACTCATGCTTTTTATTTTGTTGATTAATCATAACTAATACTTTTACCAGTTTGTCTAAACAATGATATTTACTGCTTTTAATAAAGAAATACTATTAATATGCAGTATTGAATTATGTCATTTCGCCCAGCCCCCCACAATATTTTCTATTTCTCATGTGGCCCCATGGAAAAAAATAATTGCCCACCCCTGGTCAAGAGCAATAGGCCTGTGCAAGAAGCTGGTGGGGCACTTCTCCCACAGTTGGAAGAAGAAGGCAGCAATGACTGAAGCACAGAGGGAGCTCAAACTTCCTGAACACAGCCTCATCACAGAATGTCCAACAAGATGGGGATCCAAATAAATTATTGCCAGGGTGCTAGAGCAGCTCAAAGCCATTTCTCAGGTGCTGTCAGGTGACCGTTATGCACGCTCCCTTATCCCAACCTGGCAGGATATTGAGGTGTTGGAGTCTGTTCACAAGGCTCTGCATCCTGCTGTTACTGACTGACTATAATGTTTACATTATTGTTCCAAGAGTTTTTGTTTTTTTACATCTAAAACATTTAATAAGAACAGATACTAGTTTATTTTGTGTTCACTGAGTTTGAATTCCCAGAACGAGTTGGTTAAAGCAGATTCTCTTTATGTTTTTTGCACTTTATTTTTTATGATGTTACTGGCTGGAAAGCAGTAAGTTTAATTTTTTATATCTTTTTTATATTTATGTATTAACTGTCATGTGAAGTTCAGACAGTAGTTAAGAAGTTCACTTAACTTGTATACTATTGTGTTTATGAAAAAAGAAAAAATAGAAATGGTGAAAAGAAGTCATACATTTGCTTGCTTTATTGTAATCTCTGCTTTAAATAAATCTGACATTGTTTATTATAAAACAGATTGATTTATTGCTTCTGTTTGTTGAAAAATACTTGAGAAGGTATTAAAAAAAAAAATCACATTTTAAATCGCAATTAGATTATTTTCCAAAATCGTTCAGCCCTAATGTAGGGTACTGTCTTAGCTAACCGCTTGGAAATACAGTACAGTACAGTACATGTTTATGGTACAGTATGTATGCTTGTTCCGTCTTACGTCGAAAAATCGGGTTTACGACGCCACGTAGAATGCGTAGAATGCACGTTCCGACTTAAGTCGAAAATCGGTTTACGACGCCGCGTAGGAATGGATCTACGTCGTAAGTCGAGGACTACCTGTACATGTTTTCAAAACATTTTATAATTTTCAATTTTTACAATATAAACATAACAGGACATCTTCCCACACACCATGTCAAGGGGCAACTTCAAACTGGTGTTTTGCTAAACCAAGTCGCAGTAATATTGGAGTGTCAGTTTGGGTGAGCTGTTTATTCCAGAGTGACCAACACAACTACACTGGCTTACCTACAACAAATACTGGTTGAGAATGGGAGGTCATTATACAGTTGTGTGTGGCCAAGTCCATGAGCAGCATGAGGACTGTTGTGGCTGTGTATTCATTCAACCTTTATTTAGTCAGGTAAATCTTATTGAGCTTCGAGGGCTCATTTACGAAAGCGACCTGCTACAAACTAAAGAATGATGAACAGTGTAATAATATAGGAGTTATTGGTCAGTTTACTGACTTACCTATATTTTAGAGAAAATGGAGCAGACTTGATCTGATCCAAATTCCTTCGCGAGTTCACCCTTTTTCCGGTATTAAGTTGCTTTAAAGTGATTAGCCAGAAAGGTAATTTCACGAGAGACTTCAATTTATGTTGGTCCACCAGAAAATAGACCTTTTATTGAAATTATCATAAAAGTACATTAAACATTTGTATCGATATTAGCTCTGATCTACTAAACTAAGTTGACAAGAATTCAAATTAAAATCAATGGTACAAGTACATTAAACAATAGACAAAAGAAAAAGTAGCAAAAACTAGCAAACATTATAAGGTAGATGTACAAAATCAAAAACAGGAACAAATCAGCATTGGTTTTTGCCAGGATTCCAACAGATTCTGAAAATCATTTAGAGAGGTCAGGGCCGAGAGCTTCAGATCTTTTTGTAAGATATTCCAGGAAGCAGGAGCAGAGTAGGAGAAGGCCCTTTTTCCAAGTTCAGTCCTCACTGACGGAACACTGCAGGTAATCATGTCCTGAGAGCGCACACTGTAGCTGCACTCACGCAAAGACATGTAGGAGGAGATGTATGAGGGCAGCAGACCAAGAAGTGATTTAAAGATGAAGATGTACCAGTGGAAGAGTCTGCGTGAGGTTAATGATGTCCAGTTAACCAGTGAATACAGGGTGCAGTGGTGGGTACGATAATCACAGCCAGTTATGAATCTTAGTGCACCATGATAGACAACATCCAACATCCGCAGGGTGCTTGTAGGAGCATTCATGTAGAGAATGTCACCGTAATCAATGGAGGGAAGGAAAGTCACAGATACAAGGCGTATCCTAGCATTCAGTGTTAGACATGATTTATTTCTGAAAAAGAAACCCAGTTTTACTTTCAGTTTCTTCACTAGGTTTTCCACGTGGAGTTTAAAAGAGAGATGTGAATCGACCAGGATACCCAAATATTTATATGAGTCAACAAACTCAATAGGGACACCATTTGATGATAAAATCAGAGGAAGATCTGCTGGGACCGACTTCCTACTTGAAAAAAACATCCCTTTTGTTTTATCAGCATTTAGGACAAGTTTGAGACGGAACAAATCTGACTGGATGGTGTCAAAAGCGGATTGCAGTAACTGGAAAGCCTTAGCTACTGTTTTAGCTTGGCAATAAACAACTGTATCATCAGCATAGAAATGTAAGGATGCATCAGGGATGCTCTGACCTACATTAGCTATGTAGATTGTAAAGAGGGTTGGTCCTAAAACTGAGCCTTGTGGTACACCATTTTTAACTGTTAAATAGCTGGAAGAAGTACCGTTATGTTGAACACATTGCCTCCGATTGGAAAAATAGTTAGAAAACCAACCGATTGTGTGATCAGAGAAACCGATTTCTGAGAGCTTATGACACAGGATGTTATGATCCACAGTGTCAAAAGCTTTAGACAAGTCTAAGAAAAGTGCAGCACAATAATTCTTAGCATCCAATGCTTCAACAACGTCATTAAGAACCTTCAGAGAAGCAGTTGTTGTGCTGTGTTTTTTCCTGAAACCAGATTCATGAAGAGGTAAAATGTTAAATGAGTCCAGATAATTTTTGATCTGAGAGTTTATCAGTTTTTCTAGGATCTTGGATAAAATGCAAAGTTTAGAGATTGGTCGATAGTTGTTCAGTGTATGGTTCTTCCACATTAGGCCCATGTTAGTTGAATCCATCCATCCATTATCTTTACCCGCTTTTTCCTTTTCGGGTTACGGGGGTCACTGGTGCCCATGTTCAGATATCTCCAGTCCATCACAGGGACACATATGCCCCATTTGCACTGCTTCTAATCAGCCCCAACTCTGCTCAGCTCTGCACAGCTGTGCTCAGCCTGGCTCAGCTCAGTCTGGATTTGCACCTGCACTTTAGGAACGATTCTGGAGGCGTGTCCAGAATCCTGCTAATGAGAGTTCTGTGATGAGTTAAACTCAAAGCCGTCTGCTCCTCAGATAAATAATGTTAAATTATTATTTTTATATATGAATATTTCTGTTCAGTGCCCTGAGATGACTTCTGTTGTGGCTTGGTGCTGTATAAATAAACTGAACTGAATTAAATCTGATGAACCAGATTCTACAAAAACATCTATATTCTCTCTATATAATTTTAAATATAGATATCCTGATGCATGCTCAATAATCCAGGTAGAAACATCTAAAAAGTGAAGTCTGGTCCTCTGGACATTCAAAAAACAAAACAAAATGATTTGTTCTTTGTTCGACTGCCCCTAGTGGTCTGGAGCACTTCCGTTGTGGCTTTTCTATTTGCAGCTCGTTCTGTATTTGCAGGTCGTCCTCTTTTGGGAGCGCGACTTATCTTTTGCAGTGCGCCTCATCTGTTGGAGCGCTGCTGTTTTCATTTTGATGCGTGTTTCAACTTTTGGAACGCTGTTGTTTTCATTTTGATGCGTGTTTCAACTTTTGGAACGCTGTTGTTTTCATTTTGATGTGTGTTTCAACTTTTGGAAAGCTGCTGTTTTCATTTTGATGCGTGTTTCAACTTTTGGAACGCTGTTGTTTTCATTTTGATGCGTGTTTCAACTTTTGGAACGCCGTTTTCTTTTTGCAGCGTGCTGTTCTGTTTTTGCAGCGCGTTTGCACCCCTCGGCCACCGTAATATAGCAACACTATTGCAACTTTAATAAAAAAAATGTTAGTGCAGAATTTGACTATACTGATTTAAGATCTGTTGCTTTGTTTTATTTCTGATTAAAAATAATATACAGTATAGATTTCAGTCACAAATGACCAAGGTTCAAGGTTATTTTTTGTCATTTGCATCGCATGTGGTACATGAGGTGGAACGAAATTGTGTACTCAAGGTCGTATGCTGGTGAAGATTCTCAGTAATCCAGGACATGATAAAATCACTTTCAAAGACACAAACTTTCAAAGACATATAATGCAGCTTTAAATCTGATTCCCAGACAGTTTCACACCTGTTGAGAACAGAGTAGCTGCTTCTGTGAATTAGAATAACAAAGACCTTAACAAACCCCCTACTGTTAAGGTGTGATGTGTTGATTCGTCAATTTACATAGGATGGTTATGTTATCTCAGCTTCCAATTTACATAGGTTGGTGCGTGGCATGTCAGCCTGTATATAACTTCACTGTCACACAGGCTGCTCCTTTGAATTGAAAAAGCCCTTTGGATAGAGGGTGAAACGTTTTCTGTAACAAATAAAGTCCAGTTGTTTTTGTATTGAACGCTTGTTCTGATGTACTCAAGGTC
>JBBPBX010041729.1:0-23861 GCA_038048925.1 Garcialebias charrua | reverse complement strand
CCATCCACCCCCTCTTTCCCCCGTCTGTGCGAAGATTTATATTTATTTACTTACAAGAAAAGTACTATGCTGAGAGAAGAAGCAGCATAATAATAATAAATAAATAAATAAACGAATGGCACAAGAACTAAAGTTGCTAGTTAAGCAGAGTTTTTATTTAAATAATTTTACAAACCAAGAAATTTGATTGACTTGCTTGAAGAATTCTCGGTGGATCTGAGAACACAAATACAAATTATTACATTCTTATTCAACATTCCATATAAAACGTGACTGAGAAAGGATTGATTGCAAATATTTACCATTGTATTTTTCCTGATATTAAGAAAAATTATAAAAGGTTACATAATCATCTCTGATATACAGGACCTAAAAACTTATGGTTAAATATAAAATAAATATTTAAATACTTTTTTTAAATCATGAATGTAGCCGAATGCTACACAAAGACTTTAGAATTTGATCAATCTTGTTTATAAAATTCTGATCCAAATATTTTAGGTTTTACAGGCTTGACAACGTTAAAATCGGACATTTTAACAGTAGGCCTGGCGCTCACACGAGCAGCCCGATTTAATAAAATTTTAGCGAGAAAGACTCCAAATTGTTTCGCTGAACCAAGCGGACAGATCCGTTTTTATCATGAAAATCTAACGGCGAAAGATCCGATTTTAAATCATCCAAAAATTACGTTTTTTATCGGAAATGAAAGCTAAGCTAATGCTAACAGACAGCCGATGCTCCGCTCGTCCGTCTGAATCCGTAAAGAGATAGTCATACTGTGAAACCAAACGTTTCAAAATTGTGTTTTCTCTGCAAAAAGAAACTGAGAATTCGCTTACCAATTTTTATCGAAATAGTTCTGTTGAAAAAGCTGAATGATGACGAAGCAAGAATTCAAGAGGCCTTATTGTCATTGAGGACTTTGATACAGTGTTGCCAGATCTCGCGACAGAAGCAAGCGACCAGCCCAAAAGAAGCCCAAAACGAGCCCAACTGGCAACCCACCCCATTGTGTAAGACAAATGCCGTTTTTAAACAGTATGAACATACATTTATTATGGTATTACATATAAACAACAAAATTATGCTAAACACTTTGAAGAACATATCTACTCTAAAAAAATAAACATGCATTTTGCATGTTTATACAAATTAAACCAATTGAGCCTCTGGGACTCATTTACAGGAGAGACCT
Organism: Garcialebias charrua; assembly: GCA_038048925.1. Classification (NCBI taxonomy): domain Eukaryota; kingdom Metazoa; phylum Chordata; class Actinopteri; order Cyprinodontiformes; family Rivulidae; genus Garcialebias; species Garcialebias charrua. Next base: position 22,663 of record JBBPBX010041729.1, on the reverse strand, counting down.
GAATTTTAAACGAAGAGTGATGAGAACAATTGACAACGACAACAACAGACAATCGTAAAGGATGCGCACGAATTGAAAAATAACCTAAAAATTAAACAGCTAACCATGCTGAGTGGGCACCCTTTTCTCCCATTTTTTAATTATATTTTTTCCCCATATTTCCCCACTTATTGGAGCTAATTTTAGCGTGGTCTTGTCACTCTAGACGGATAATAAAGTGCAATGAATAACAAGCCCAAATAAGCAACTTTATGTTCAAAGTAAGCCCAAGTAACCACAATAAGCGGCTACAGAAAATAAAAAGCCCAAAGTAGCTTAATAATCGGACTTGGCAACTATGCTCACAGACACCTGTGATTATCTGAGGGGAACAGAAAAGTAACATTCATGAAACAAAAACAGTTTTATCTTGGTCATCCAGAGAGGTTCAGTTCATGTTATCAGATTCTGAGTAGGGAGAGTCTGTTACTGCGAGGTGAAGTTGAGAGGAACTGGATGTTTTTATAGCAGTCGCATAGGATGTTGATAAAACACGGAATATATTTGGATTTAATGCAAAATAAATGGGAAGTAGAGAAAGTATTACCGGTATACTGCATTGAATTACAATTATTGACTGTTTAAACTTTTATAATAAGCTTGTTAATTTAAATTAACAACCATAATCAGATCAAAATTAAGTTTAGGCATTTTTGGATAACAAGTCTTAGACAAATTTAGCAGAAATTTATTTTTAGACTTGCCAGTAAATTCTGTCTTTTAAAAGGTTAACTAAATTGATAAAACTTTGACACTTATAAAGAATAAAAAAGTATTCTTGTCAAATAGAAATTTGACTAGATTGTAAGTTGAAACGCTCAGTTTAAATTAATCATTTTCGACGGTTTTTTAGCATACATTAAATATGTTTTTTGGATTTTAAAAGCTGTTTCACAGTAAGGTAGTTTTTAAGAGCTGTTTCCTTTTAGGAGTTATATAATGTAGATACCCGTTAATGTTAATGAGATATTATTAATATCTTTGATTTAAATAGGTTAAAGAACACACTCTTCCCAATAATAAAAATGCTTTATTAGAAGTAACTTTTCAGCAAGTAGGTTAAACACGCACAAGAATCCAGCCAACTCACCAGGAGTAAAAGACACATTTCACTGTTAAAACCTAATTTTGATATTGATTTGCATAAATTATGACCATTAAAGGCAGAAAGAGGTCTGGTAAATTTGAAAGGGAATTAGAACAACATATTGTTTGACCATACAATGCATAATGCTATTATGCATTGTAATACTGTTTACATTCTCTGTTTACATTTATTAATACTGTTTACTTTTATTACTACTGCTTACATGTAATTACTACTGTTTACATTTATTTACACTACTCTAATATCTACACCACTGCTGGTACATATACAGTGTGCTCTGAACGGTCTTATTTAGGGATGCCCAATGTGCCTTACTGCATATGCCACTTTTTGCCTCTACAACAACATCAACTACTACCTCATACATATACTGTGTACATTGACTCATACGCTGCTTTGCCACTTTGCAAATGTCAATGCTAGAAACCTTTAGTTTATTTTAGTTATACTTTTTATACTCTTTTTTTATACCACTATGCAAAAAAAAAAAAAAAAAAAAAACAACTCAGGACAGTGTTAGTTTTACTATTTTTATGCTTATGTCTATTATTATATGTTTCAGTGTTTCAATGTTTAGATGTTTACTGTTGCACCGAGGGACTGAGAGAAACGCAATTTCGGTCCTGTGTATGTCCTGCACTGTACATATTGCAGATCTGACAATAAAGTTGACTTTGACTTTGAAAAAAAAAATAATCTTTGACAGCAGTAAGAAGGGTTGTTTTTATTCAAACAGATTGGGGCTGTGTATACAGTAATAATAATATGGAATATTAAAACGGGAAATACCACTCACAGACACGCCTTGACTGAATACACATTTTTATTTTAATCAACACTTTTCTATTTAGGACATAATTTGGATCTCAGTTTATAACAAGTGAGAATTGGACTTGTAAACATTGAAACTTGAAACCACAGGGCAAAATCATCCAGCCCATGCTTTGACTTTTGATAAGTGAACCACTGAAAAGTGGTAAGTGAGGACTTATATTAACAATTTCAATAAATTGACAAAAAATGAGAGCATCCCACGGTGCCGTTTTAACATAAAAATTTAAAAACAGTACACAAATAAATCCGAAGAGAGGACGGATCTTGAAAACTCAATGAATTGGCTAATTATCATTTATGCTATCAAAGTGGTCCTAGAAAATAGTGCATGATATATTCAGAAATATAATTGGGCTACAAAATTTCTAGTTTCAGGTTAAATTGACAATTTTACTCATACGTAAATTAATGATTTTAGATCTGTTATGTAGATCAGATTAAAAGGATGCCTCTGTTGAAAATTCATTTTTATGTAACTCAACATTTTAAATTCCATTGTGCAAACCAGAATTACAGAGGTGACTCTATTCAAGGTGAATGCTTATAGAACATAATGATTACTGTGAACCTGGTTTGTTAAGGATTTTTACATTTTTCTATTTTCTCATTTTTTTTCTTAGAAGCAGCCTCACGGTGTTTGTGGAGTGGGAAGCGTAAGTCTGATGAATCTCACGGCACTTTGCAGAACACATAGTTAGTAGTACATGCATTAAGATAGGTCCATGTCAAAAACACATGCAACGTCTGATTTTTTGAATTACAGCTACTGTGGTTATTGATTGGATCGGATCAGATTTCATATTACGGGCGTGTCCAGAAACTGGCTCACTGTGACTTCACCAAGAACACCATGGCTGGACTCCCAGGCTGCCCTGCTCAAAATAAACATTTGAGGGACTTAAAAAACAATTGCACTGAACGAGGGCGGTGCACTGGACTTTTATCTGAGCAAAAGACACCACAAAGACTTTCACAAAGAACTGTCAGAACAAGGTCATCAAACACAAATGGCCAGGATATGCGGTCCGGGTGTGAAGGATCGATGATGAACAAAGATCTCACCCAGAAACAAAGATCTCACCCAGAAACAAAGATCTCACCCAGAAACAAAGATCTCACCCAGAAACAAAGATCTCACTGGATGCTGTGACAAGAGGGGACTGAACAGGTTCTCCAAAAAGACAAAGAGAACAGGTTTTGAAGTCACCCACGCCAACTGTCCAGCAAAAGGTCATGCTCCCCGTATGGATCTGTGAGGATCTGTCAATAATCCTTGTATCGTGTTTCAAAACTGCAGTCTGCTATGATTAATTTTATTTAATGAAACACAGATGCTCATGATATGGCCTGCTAGAGCAAGGCCACAAGATTCTTAGTTTATATGGTACTTATGTGGGTTTGGCGACTTATTTTTCCGCTTCCTGTAATTCCGTGATGAAACAGAGATAATGATCCCAGCTCATAACCCTGAAACAAGTTAATATTTATATTTTTTGTTTTTTTGCAGATTAAAATTGTGTCACCACAGACATTCATTTTGTGGAGCTGAAGAAAGGATAGCAGATTATCCTTGACGGGAGTGCATTTTGGTTGGTCTGGTTTGCCACAAAGGAATTACAATTTTTATAGCTTTATGCTTTCAAATCTTAGATACAATAGGAACAAACAAGCAAAGCAGACAGGAAAACAAAAACAAAATATAGATGGAAATAGCAACAGAAACTAACTAAAATAGTGAACAGTGTATATTACAGAGAGGATCAAGACAAATCACATCATGTTAAAGGCGAGAGAATAGAAGTGGGTTTTTAATCGAGACTTAAAGACTGTGAGTGAGGGAGCCTGCCTGACACTCAGTGGCAACTCATTCCTATATAATAATGTAATAAGGGAATATTAGGAAGTGTTCCTAGAAATAACTAATAATAATAAAGAATAAATCACTAATAAAATTGATGATGGCTCATAAAGGGAAACAGCTCATACATTGATTAGATCATCAGTTATACAAAAATAACTTTTTAGATTTTTATATTCAACAGCATAGCCATTTAAAGGATCATTTAAGAAGCACGTTGTACTGTAGGATAATCAGATAAACCTACAAACCACATTGCTTTGGTATATGTTGTTTAATAAACAGGTACTGTATATGTCATTTGATAAACAGGTATATATTTTTAACAGATCCAAAAAGAAAAACGATGGGGGACGCCCTGGAGTTTGGATCTATTCAAAAGGTTGATTTGAAAGGTTGATTTTGAAATGTGGTGGTTCTGTATTTTTAAACACGACTGACTTTGACTCTGACTGGACTTATTTTGAGCTTATGAACCACATGTTTGTATTGTAAATTCTTTATTACTACAGCACTGTATGTCTGTCTATATGTCTGTCTGTATGTATGTATGTATGTCTGTCTATATGTATGTATGTATGTCTGTATGTCGGTATATATGTATGTATGTATGTATGTATGTTATTTGTACTTTTCTATTTTGTTGCACGTATGTTTAGACTTTTTCTACAGACTATGAAAAAGGTAAAGTATTTTAAGTGAGTATAAAACGTCTCCTGCTACTCACAATGATCATGCTAATTAAGAATAACTTACTAATTAAAAACTAACCTCAAATCAAAGTGAGTGATTACTCATTTTCACTGAAGAATGAAATCATTTGTTGTTGTTGTTTTTTGCCATTAAATACAAATGTTTTAGATAGTAAGAATGGAATTTTATTTTAAGTTTAAAGAAACAATTATTATTATAGCCAATTACAGAATTTAGTTTAAGTTAACAGATTTGACTCACTAAGGAGTTACCCACAGTTTGACCTTCCCCAGACCACAAATGGCTCATGGGATCCAAAGGCCTTAGTTTTATTTGACAATTTGCAAGTTTTTGGTGTCCAGTTCTTCTCTCAAGGGACTCCGGATTTCCAGAGCTCCTTCGGGAGTTGCCAGTGATGCCAGTGAATCCCGCCTTGAAACGAGGTCCTGCTAGGGACGGCTGAAAACGAGGGTGAACGGGACCCCAACAGGTGGTGGAAAGGACGCGTCATCTTCTCGAGAGAAAAAGCAGCAGCTGTTACACCTGAGGCCGGTGCTCCCCTGAAAAAGAAGTTTGGAACAATCGCTGAGCCAGATTTTGAGATGGATCTGGTCAGAACAAAGCTCCCCACTTTGTCAGGACATGTGGCTTGACTACCTTATGCCACACACAATTCAGGTTTGCGACCTGCTACTGTGCCCGCAATTCATGCCTGAATGGACTAAACACACAGGAACAGGCAGCTGGACAAGACTACATGACACCACACTGTCTGAAGAAGTTAATGATGCCCTCCGCCCACAGGGCGCACAAAAAGCTCTCCCCAAGAAGAAAAAGACCCGCACAGAAACTCACAGAAGAAAAAGACTTGAACAAAAGCTCTCCCCCAGAATGAAAGGAACTTATTCCGTAAGCAAAAGCTTTCCCGCATAAAAACTGGACTTATTCCACACACAAAAACTCTTCTCCCCCCCCAGATGAAATGAACTTGTGCCCAACAATTTATGCCACAAACAAATCCCCAAGGAACAGAAAGAACTTGTTCTGAAAACTGGACACTCCCTCCCCTGGGCAGATGCTGAACTTGCCCTTACCCTCCCACACCAGAAGAAGATGGATGCTGTGTAGGAGAATGTTTGATCTATTTCATTTTTTTTAAGTTCAAACCGGTTGTTTTCACTTTCCTGGGCAATAGTTGATATCAAAGAAGTTTCAAATTTATTTTATTTTTGTGCCCATAAAGGGCTATTTTGTTGTGTGTTTGAGAATTATTTCCCACATCTTTGAAAGTGTATAAGTTCTATTTAATTGTTTAACACAACAAATTAGATTGGTTCTTTTTATTTGGTTAAAAGAAATTAGATTGGTTCTTTTTTGGTTAAAACAAATTAGATTGGTTCTTTGGTTAAGACAAATTAGATTGGTTCTTTTTATTTTAAAACAAATTAAATAGCTTATTTCTTTTATTTGTTTAACACAAATAGATTAGTTCTTTATATATATATATATATATATGTTTCTTCTCAAAAGTTCTATTTCTTTGGAAAAACTTGGTTTTTGTGGGTAAATAGACTAATCCCTGCTAGATATATTATTCCTTTTAAAACTTTGACATAAGCCATGAAATAAGACCATACTCATTGCAGACTTCTCAAATCTTTATTTCTCTCAAACATTGAAATAAGTCATAAAATTTGACAATCATCACTACAGAGTTCTCCAGAACTTTAAATCTCTCAAACCATCCTAAAAAGGTGATCCTGAGTCATCAGGGTGTTACTGTAGAGGCAACAGGACGGTCGGTATGTGTTTTTTTGCCCCTAATTCGAATTAGGCCTCTGGGTTGGTTTCCATACCACTCACATAATTGATAATGATCAGTTTATATATGATAAAGAGGATGGGATGATGGAGATGTTCAATATTTATCATCTAAAACTAATTACTCTGACCCAATAATTATAACCTAGCTCACTTATATCAAATATTCTCTGTTCCCTTTAAACACTTATATTTGATAGTACAAACATGTTGTTTGCTTTTCTCCTTGATACAGAAAAGACAGTCTTCTAGCCTTGACAATGTTTGGATTAGATGTTCTTGTAGGATCAGAACCACGACTTGTTTGTTTTATCTGTAAGACGTCAGAGCTTGTCAAACTCCACCTGCTTCTTGTTTAAATAGCTTGTCATGTCCAGTACAATTCGGAATTGTGCTGGACAATGTATTTGAGACCAAACTAAGTTTCAAAAGACATTAAAAGCCCTTCCCCCTTGCAAGGTTGTTTGTCTGTTTTAACACTGTTCTCTTGTTTATCTTGTGTGGTTTTTATTAAGGTAACAGGGGTTTAAAATCCCCATCAATATTAACATAGGCTAATGTTCAAAGCAGTAACAAATTATCTTTTTTAAAATAATTTTCAACTATCTCAATCCAAATTGTAAAGCAATAAATAAATAAAAACCTTTCAAAAGGTGCACCTGTGGTCACTGCAGCTTCCTCTCACCTGTAGAAAACATGTGTTGTAGGGAGACGCCAAGGGTATAATTATGAATTATTTAGTACTTCCTAAAGCCCTAATAAATATACTATATATTAAAAAACACACCAATAAACCTGGTCTTGAATACACTGTGCATTTTATTGTCTTAAAAGCATTTCTCCTGTGATGTGAATTACTATGGGTATGCATTACTCTACCAGTAAAAGCACACACAAACTTGTATCAAATTATAAAAAATGAGTAAAAATACAAACGATATACATGCTGCACTCCACATTCAGTTCAAATTAATTTTTATATAGTAAATGTGTTAAAATGGAATGCTCATAGTCAACATACCGGTAATCAATTATGAAGCTCCTTGTTCTGTCAACACTAGACCTCTGTATTGATAAATACATTTCCAAATCATACATCAAAGTCAAATTTCAAAGTCAACTTTATTGTCCAAACTGCAATATGTACAGAACATAAACTCAGTGAAACTCAATGAAAACAAACAAACTAAGAACAAACAGTAACAAAAAGATAAACTGCTCCTGAAAAACAAACATCAAAATGATAAAAAATTAAATAAAAAATAAAATACTGCCGTTGTCACTTCTTGAACTCAAACATGATGGGGATGACTCTCAGCTACTACCACACTGAAGGTTAGCACAATATCTGTAGGAACAACTAAGCTGGATCCTATTCTGTGTTAGCTAAGGTCAATCAGCTGTGGTGGTTCTTGTAAAGTGACTTTGTGCAGGTGTGCTTTTGTTGTTTTGAATTAACTTACTGTTAATAAAATGAATCATAAACAACTAGTTTTTGTAATCAATTTCTTTCTTTATTTATTGCCTCATGCATGAGGACAAATCTGGGACACGTTGCAGCAGTGGACTTCCCACTCACTCCATCCCGACCCTGGATATTTGCAGTCCTGAAAAGAGAAAAGATCAAAAGTTTAATCTGAGTAAATGTAACATTTTAATGGAGAAAAATGTTGATTCAAAATTTCACAGTGTCAACAAATCCCCAAAATGTTGGGACAGGTAGCAATGAACAAATAAACAAGAATTAATGTTGCATAAACTTTTTTTAAACTTTTTTTATATAATGTCCGCCATAATAAAAGTAATAAATAAAATAATAAATAAATAAATAAAACATAATAATTAAATAATAATATTAATACCTGCAGACAGAGGGTAAAGGTGGGCTACAAAAGTGAATACATAACATTGGTAATGAATACATGAATACCTGGTGAATCAGCTCTCATGTCAACTCCAAAGTGACATGTCAACATGTCTCCAATGAAGCTTGATGTCTGTGAAGCACGGCTCAGAGATTCCCTGGATGTGGAACGCCTCATGGAAATAAAAAAGAACACATTTTAATCACCTTACAAACAAGCATACTTGAGAAACATTACTGTTTTATCACTTTGTTGATGTCAAACAGATGACCCAGTGCAAAATAAATACTGCTGCACAGAGCTGATGAACATGATATATTCATTCACCAAGTACATATTATTTTATAAATACCACAACATTATTTGCAGCAAAAGAACACCGTGTCTAAAACATCGTAACTAGTACAACAGCTAAAATTAGCGCCAGCTAGTCTCCATTGTTTTTTGATGTCACGGTCTTCATTATCAGAGTTCACACACTCTGCGGTGTTCATAAGAAACACTAGATTCTTAGCATTTAAATGCATTTACAACACAAACTAACGTTGATCAGCAACAGATGAAAACGCAACGAGCTTATGTGGGGAGCCACAACAAAGCAAAGCTGCAGGCCGCAATAAACAGCACATGAAGAAACACGTCATATACTCAAAAAATAAATTATGGAATGGAAAAAAGGTGTAAAATGGGACTCACCTCCAAACGGATTGTAACCTGATGGTGTAAGGGTGGGTGGACAATGAACATCAGTTTGAAGAGCTTTTATGGAACATCGTAGCTCTTCTATGCTAATGCTATGTTGCTTATCTCTGATCCAACTCCGCCCTGAGCTCTGCAGGGGGAGTGACCTTCTCGGGGGCGTGGCTACACTTTTATATTCATGGAGGAGATGATGTGACGTCACAACTGAGCAGACACGTCACAACTGAGAGTTAGAACAAGTAAGAAAACTAAGGTGCAATAACCTCTGTTCAACCCATAGGAGTACCGTAAACACGTTTTTAGACCAAATATTGCAGATTTTAACTAATACGCACAAATACATGAAAATTAACACATAATTACTGCTCTGAAACATTTTAAACACATTCTAGGGAGTTTATCAGCTAAAAAAAGTTAAATTTGGGTTTAGTTTCACTTTAATAATCAAATTATAGGCTATTTTCAGTCCCTGTATGAGTCTCCTTCTGCTAGGATTAAGATCAATGGAGACTTATCAGATAAAATACAATTAGGAAGGGGCTGTCTTCAAGGCTGCCCACTTAGTCCCACATTGTTCGCACTTTTTATTGAACTTTTAGCACAAGCCATCAGAGAACACAAGAATATTATGGGGGTAACTATTAAAGGTATAGAACACAAAATATACCTTTACGCTGATGACGTGCTCATAACACTAACTAAACCAGAAACTAGCCTACCTGATCTTCTTTTTTTTAAATTAAAATATTTGGTACTTATTCAGGGTATAAATTAAATTTACAGAAAACACAAGTCCTTTCATGTGACTATCAGACATCATTGAGAATACAGAATACGTCCAGGTTCTATTGGTTGAATAAACCTATAAAATATTTGGGAATTAATATTCCTGCACAGCTATCCAACCTTTTTGAATATAATTATATACCATTGACAGCAGAGATTAAAATGGATTTACAGCGTTGGTCATTATTAACCACAAACTTACATAATCAAATATATATAATAAAAATGAACATTTTACCCAGGTTCCTTTATCTCTTTCAGGCTTTGCCTATAAAGGTACCTGATAAAAACAATTTTACGAATGGGATAGAATAATTTCAAATTTTATATGGGCTAAACATGAGAGTATGGGGTACCATGCCCATTGATATGGGCTGTTAGGTCCCTGTACGACCGGTGTCAGAGCTTGGTCCGCATTGCCGGCAGTAAGTCAGGCTCGTTTCCAGTGAGAGTTGGACTCCGCCAAGGTTGCCCTTTGTCACCGATTCTGTTCATAACTTTTATGGACAGAATTTCTAGGTGCAACCAAGGTGTTGAGAGGATCCGTTTTGGTGGCCTTAGAATCGCTTCTCTGTTTTTTGCAGATGATGTGGTCCTATTGGCTTCATCAGATCGTGATCTACAGCTTTCGCTGGAGCGGTTTGCAGCCGAGTGTGATGCGGCCGGGATGAGGATCAGTTCCTCCAAATCCGAGGCCATGGTCTTGAGCCGGAAAAGGGTAGCATGCCCTCTCCGGGTCGGGGAGGAGGTCCTGCCCCAAGTGGAGGAGTTTAAGTATCTCGGGGTCTTGTTCACGAATGAGGGAAAACTGGAGCGTGAGATCGATAGGCGGATAGGTGCAGCATCCGCAGTGAAGCGGGCGCTGTACCGGTCTGTCGTGGTGAAGAGAGAGCTGAGTCGAAAGGCAAAGCTCTCAATTTACCGATCGATCTACGTTCCCACCCTCATCTATGGTCATGAGCTTTGGGTTGTGACCGAAAGAACGAGATCTCGGATACAAGCGGCTGAAATGAGTTTTCTCCGCAGGGTGTCTGGACTCTCCCTTAGAGATAGGGTGAGAAGCTCAGTCATCCGGGAGGGACTCGGAGTAGAGCCGCTGCTTCTCCACATCGAGAGGAGCCAGTTGAGGTGGCTCGGGCATCTGGTTAGGATGCCTCCTGGACGCCTCCCTGGGGAGGTGTTCCGGGCATGTCCCACCGGGAGGAGACCCAGAGGAAGACCCAGGACACGCTGGAGGGACTATGTTTCTCGGCTGGCCTGGGAACGCCTTGGGATTCCCCCAGAGGAGCTGCTCCATGTGGCTGGGGAGAGGGAAGTCTGGGCCTCCCTACTTAGTTGCTACCCCCGCAACCCGACCCCGGATAAGCGGACGAAAATGGATGGATGGATGGATGGATATGGGCTAAACATAAACCAAGAGTAAAATTAAAGACATTACAATTGTCGAAGGAAAAGGGTGGATGGGCTTTACCTCATTTAAAGGATTATTATAGAGCAGCACAGATGAGAGTGTTAATTGGATGGTGTGACCCATCATGTGAAGCTAAATGGAAAGAGATCGACTTGTCTTATAGTGATATACCGCTACAATCTTGGCTCGGAGATCATTGTCTGATTAAAAAACATATAGATTCTGCCCAAATACCCTCATGGATAAAAGTACCGCTGGACATATGGCATAAAATATTAAAACAAGAAAAAATTGAAAGAAATGCTCGGATCCTAAGATGGCCAGCTTATGACAGTGATTTTCACCCTGCAAGAATTGATAAGAGATTTGCACAGTGGTCACAACAAGGTATAACAAGTTATTTAAAAATCACAGATAATAGTGAATTAAAAAGCTTCAAACAACTTCAAGATAAATATAATTTAGAAAAACTTGACTTTTTTAGATATCTCCAGTTAAGACATTATTACAATAAAAGTATAAACATTTTGGAGGAGGACAAGACAGGTACTGTATACTTAAAATCTTACTAGATTCAAGCAATGGTAGACCTCCCAAAAAATAATATCTAATTTATATTTATGTTTACAAATGGGGAGAAAATGTAATACAACATATATTAAGGTTAAATGGGAAAAAGAAGCCAAGATAACGATATCAGATGATGTTTGGTTAAATATATGTAATTCTGTGACTCACATGACAAGTTCTGACCTATGGAAGGAATTTTCCTGGAAATGGATGGTACATTTTTTCATCACACCTAATATTCAAAGCAAATATTATAATGATATTGAAAAGGCAAAATGTTGGAGGAATTGTGGGAATGTGTATGCATGACACTTTCATATCTTTTGGGAATGTACCAAGATCACACCCTACTGGTCAGAAGTGATAAAAAAGATTAATACTAAAATGAACTTGAACCTGGACTGTGATTTTACTGTGGCTTTCTTGGGTAACTTACCCCATGAACTGAAGAAATCTGATAGATATATCCTATTGTTATTATTAGCAGGTGCAAAGAAAGCTATAACTCGTAAGTGGCTTGAAGTGGAACCATCATCATGTTTGTACTGGAAAGATATAATTGAGGAAATTCACGTAATGGAGAGAATGACTTTTTCATTAATCCTTGACATTGTCAAATATAACAAATACTGGAAGAAATTGAACATTCCTGAACTTTGATATTGGCTGTATAAGTGTTGTATAATTGATGTAATTGCCTCTTTTTAGCTGATTATTACTTATTTGCTCATGTCAGATTAGATGCTCCTTCTCCCCCCCCCCNNNTTTCTATTTTAATTTAAAAATTATTATTATTATTATTAAATTATTTTAGTGGGTGCTCTGAATGTTTAATTTATTATGTTTAAAAAGGTGATTACATTAAAATTGTTGGAATGGTATAATCCAAGGTGAATGATATTTTTTGTTTTCAATTTGGAGAATGTAAGCATAGGTTGTTGTTTGTTTGTAGTTAGGCTATTTTTATTTATTTATTTAAATAAGGGGGCAGATATTATTATTTTTTCTTTCTGTACCCTTTTCATTCAATGTTTTTCTTTTTCTTTTTTTATGAATTTGTTTTATTTGTTTTGTTTCTTCTAAAATTTAGAATCTAAATGAATGAATAAATAAATCTACAAATAAAAATCTAAAGCTAAGAGCAGCTCTGCTCTGTGTGGCCATAACTAAAACTTCTTGTGCAAATAATCAGTGTGATTTGTAGTGGAGTTGAGTTAAACATGTCAACAGGAAACCAAAAGTATCTCCATCCAGCTCAGGGGACCACAAACATTTCATCTTATGTGTGCAGTTCCCAACATCTCCACTGGAGGTCGCTGATGAGCCTGTAATCTGAGTAGCTGCCGGGCCAGCTGAGGTCCAACTTGGCTGAATTCCCAGGCAGAGTTTCTGCATGAGACCAGGCGCCAAGTGTAGCAGTCCTGTCCTCACCCTGCAGTCTGCCTCAGCACCTCCGCAGTGTCCTTGGATTCCGCACCCCGCCTGCACCTCCTCCCAGAGTTCCCCCGGACCTCCGCTCCAGGACGGGCGTCTCATCAGCGCTGTGTGAGAACATCAACGGGGAAGCTTCAAGGATAACACGGTGCGGGGGTCTCACCACTGCAGAGAGGAGCAGCTTGTTTGCAGCCCCAGCGGAGGAGGAGGAGGAGGAGGAGGAGGAGGAGTGCACCGTCTGAGCGTCGCATTCACTGTGTGGACCTAATTGTAAAAGTGGCCCCTGCATGGATGCATCATGGCTTCGTTTATATGCAGGATGCAGTTTTTAGATGATACTGATCCGTTCAATAGCACCAGTTTTCCCGAGCCCACCAGACCTCCTCTGTACACCTTCAGGGAGGACATCCCTCTCATCAATCAGATTGCCGGAGTTCACAGGCTGCTGAAAGCCCCACACAAGGTATCCACAAAATACTTGTTCACGTCTCGATTGTGTTGTTTGTCACTTCTTTGAAACAAGCTTGAGTTAAAGTGTAACACACCCTTAAATTAATATTTACCTTGGGACAGGTTGAGGGGGTTACTAGGCTACCAAACCAAGCCAGTGATCATGAGCTGTGAAGGCTGCTGGAGCTCCCAGACAATGAATTACCAGATCAGTTTTCATCATGTCAGAAAGTGACAACCTAACTTCTGTATAGAGAATATTGGGCACATTTTGTTTTATGTTGCAAGGTGATGCAGGTAAAAGTTAATGTTTACACTATAGAGCATAAAAACTGTTTCCATTTGTCTGTTTTTCTTGTACTCATTACCCAGACTTGAGTGTCTCTGCACATTTGGAAACATTCAGGAGGTTGTTGGTTTTTTGTTTTTGTTTTTAGAGAGAGAGAGAGAGAAGAAACATTGAGGAATGATGTGAACCTGAGCTCTTTTCTGTCTTTTGTGAGCTTCTGTAAGGTCAAACTTTATGAGAAGTGTCTGATTTTGCCTTCCCCTCCAGTCTGACCGTGGATTCAAAAACATTTTTATCTCAATGCAGACACGTGGAATTTAACACATACAAGGAATTTCAATTTGCATTTGTCTTTGATGCATTTGTGCAGAGCAGGTAAGATTATTGTAGAAGCCTTGGTTGCTGTGGACGACCCCAGCCTGCCTGTCATTGTGCTGCACACTTCAGACCTGATGGGATGGAGACCCTTTCCACTGATGGGAGAATACTCCTGCTTTTATAGTCAAAGGATCAGAGTAAGATGCAAAGAATGATGTACCAGCGATAAACAGGGTCTCAATAGTTTTAGTAATTTGGCATGCTCACAGAAACAGTCACGTGGATGACAAGACGAAAGCCAACTTGCTGTCTTTAAACGCGGCCTTCAGGTCAGTCTGATCTGTTTGTTGCTAACATGTGGTGACGACGGGCTCCGGCTCACTGGCATACGCTGTTTTTGTGCTGTTGCCGTCAATTCTTAAAGCCTTGACATGTTAGATGTGTTCATGTGTGGCGGTCATGTTTGAGTTGGCTTAAGTTGCGTATTGGACCATCACCTTGGCGATGCTGCTGTAAAGAGACATAGCCATTGTTTTCCTTATTTTAGTAGCTCAGTTGAAATTCTTCTTTTCTGTATGAAAATGCTTTACTTCTATTCAGTTGTATAGTTGTAAGGAAACCGTTCTGTTGCTTCTGAACATGTAAGTGTACTTGAGTATGCTCCGCTAACACAATGCTTCAACACAAATCAGTAGTTCATTGCGCTATGTACTTTCTACTTCCAACTCTAGGCTGTGACTTCAACAATTTCAGATTGGGGGGAACCATTGTTTTTCTACATATTTCTCATCCCATAATGAGAAGCTAGATTAAATGAGACGTTGTGCAAAAAAATGCTATAAAATACAAGTTTCTCCTTTGAATTCCTGCGCACATTGTCATGCAGAGTTGAGGTTTTTCTGCTCTCTGCATTTTGAGGAGTTGTCGGAGCAGAGGGCTCCTTGAGAAAGAATGCATCCTCTGTACGCCTGGCAGGAACTCAAGATTACTGTTGTGGTTTCTCGTTCATGCATCAGGTGTGCTTTAATGTCGCATGCCTTCACAGGAAGACCCCAAATCTTTGTAGGTGGATAACTATAATACATCGAGTCACAAACACAGAGCGGTATAGTAAGGACATACTTTTATGTACATTAGTATAAATGTGTTGTTTATGCTATCTGCTTCTAGATGACTTTCCCAGGTCAAATTGAAAGAAAAAAAAATTGGAGTGTGATAGCTGCTTTAAACTGAAAATTGCATAGTGTTTATATTTAGTCATTTTTCTGGTCACTGGACCACAGTATGGATGTTGAAAGGAAAGGCCAGACTTCAGTGTGTGAGCAGAGAACTTGTGGTTGCTGCTCTGGACTTGGCTATAGCACTGAAACTGTGGGTTCAAGTCCTGGGCAGGAGACCGCTAAGCATATCGCCACTGCTGATAATCCACAGCTATATTCCTTCCCCTGCCTGGATTAGAGGTGACTGAGTGCATCACGTTATATATTTACCTTTGATCGGTGAACCAGGTTGATTTGAACCTGAGTATTTAAAGGATGGACGTGGAGGAGAAGATAGATGATGTAATCATTGGTTAATGTCAAACCTGAGCAATGAGCTTTGAGTTTGCTTTGATTTTATTCGCCCGGCTGCTACTCATTTCTTGGTTCCACAGTTTGCTAATGTTATTGCACAGTCCAACTTCATGATTAATCAACTTGGGATAATTCACAGGTAAAAAGAAGCAATCGTAGAAAAAGACAGACTTTTGTTTGTCAGCTGACGAAACAGAAACAGAAACTGGACTAATGTGTTTGACATTCTGCTAAGGGTTTGTTCTTATTGGTTGTTTGTTAAACCTACACTCTAACAAGTAACATCCATCCATCCATTCGTCCATCCATCCATCCATTCATCCATCCAGCCATCCAGCCATCCAGCCATCCACAATATTTACCTGCTTCTTCCTTTTCGGGTCTAGGGGTTCACTGGTGCACATGTCCATCCATCACTGTGTGAGAGGCGGGGACACCCTGGAGAGGTCTCCCGTCCATCACAGGGACACATAGAGACAAACAACCATTCACTCTCTCATTCACACCTAGAAAAAATTTAGAGTTACCAATCAGCCTAACATGCATGTTTTTGGTCTTGTGGGAGGCAACAGCTCTATCATCTGATCCAACATGCCACCCCCAACATGTAACACGGTGAATGAAAACAAATACTAGATTTATTGATTTCCAACTAAATGAATTTATTTCTAAATTTAGCATTTATTTCGTTTCAGGCTCAACATAATATTTAGGAACGAGTCAACCTTTTAACTTAGGGTTCATGACTGGAAGAATGAACTAGTTTTAAATAAATTGTTGAGTAAACTAATATGGCCTTTGTAATTTTTATTATTATGTTATGTTGTTTCTTTGTCATATGCAGGTTAACACAAGGCCAACAGTGTAATGAAATGTTCAGGATGAGAAGAACCTATTTGACTTGCTAAAAACAAACAAACAGGAAATACTAAAGCATGCAATAAGGGTACAAAATAAAGTACCAAAAAGGGAAAAACAAATATAATATTTGCAAGGTCCAAATGAAATGTAGTAAACAGCAATGTGGTAGAATATAACTGTTCAAGTAGGATGACTTTGTATAAATAAGTATTTCACAGGTAGTCATATAAGCTTAAATGCACATGATATATAATACACATAACTAATATAAACTACACAGTTTGTCTGACAGGTTATTGCACATGTAGTGAGTGACATTGAGATTAATTGAATTATGATGGTAAGACAGTGATATATATGCATGATGCAGCCACATAGTGCAGCAGCAATAAATAATAACCATATTAGCTGCCACAGATAATATTAGTCATATTAGTTGTCACAGATGTGAGTTCATTAATCTGACAGCTTGTGGGTAATAACTGTCTAAGAGTCTTTTTGTGTGCAATGGATTCCTGTATCATCTGCCTGAGGGTAGAAGAGTCCTTGTGCTGGGTAGGTGTGGTCCTTAATGATGCTGCTTTAAACATACATTGGGTGTGGTAGATGTCCTGGATGGTGACTGCTACCAGTGATGTCCTCTGCTGTTTGCACCACCCTCTGTAGTGCTTTCTGACGGGTGCAGTTCCCACACCACCCTGTGATGCAGCCTGTCTGCAGGCTCTCAATGGTGCACGATAGAAGTTTGTGAGGATGCTAGTGTTCGTATTATGTCTTATTGTGTTGTGTATATTTTCACTCATTTAACAAGACTGACACAAGTAACAAAAGCACTTGCTTGTGCAACATAATTCAGTTTTGTGTTTTTGAATCACAGTGTAACTTTAGACAAATCTGAAAAATTCCATTGAAACATTTTTTTTTCAGAAAGTTTTGTTTTATTAAAATGAATCAAACTCAGCCTTAGTAAAAAAGTTGAATTAACACTAAAATTATGTATTGAATAAGTTTAAATATATTAAATTATGACGTAACTACTTCATCATAAAAGTCTACCAAGAAATTGTGTAACTTTTTTCCTACATTTCTTTTGTTTATTCGACTTTTTTTATTTTTACTGTGGGATTAATACCAATAAATAACTAATATATTGACATTCCTTCAAATTATGCCTTAGTAAAATGAGATATTTATCATGTTATATTTTTTATGTGATTGTTGTTTGAATTGAGTGTTTGAATTAATTTTGTTTAAGAAGGGGCAGATATACGGTAATAAGAATTTTTTCTTCTTCTGCTCCTTTCATTTCATGCTTTGTTTTGTTTTTCGTGGTTTTGTAAATAGTTTTCTTGTGTTTTTTTAATCTGAAATGAATAAATAATTTTTTTAAATGGGCAAAAGTCCATTTCATGTTTTCAAAATGCATATTATTGCCACACCATTTCTTTTTTAAGGTATGGCATCATATTATGCATTAACACTGTAAGCTTAATTTGGCCACAATGCTAGGACTTCCTGCAATAATTCGTCCTATAATCTGCAGAATCTCTCTCTTCCTGCCTTTGGCTGTGTACGATAACATTATATTTGTTTTCTATTCTTGTCTTTCTTTGTCTCCTTTTCTGTCTGTCTCATCTTAAGAGCATCAGCAACAATCTACAGTACCGGTATATCTCAGAGATCACAGAATGTCTGTGGCTGGTTGTTTTGACTCATCTCTACAGCCTCCACAAAAAATATTTTCAGATTTTTTTTTTTCATTTAATCACCACTAATCTTTTGTTTAACCAGGCATGGAAAGACATCGCCTAGAGTTGAAAAATGAGTTGGAGGGAGAGTAAGAGTTATCCTAACTAGCCACATGTTTTGTTTCAGTTCCTAAATATGACACAGTCCCTGAGTGCTGTGGAGCGCAGTAATACAAACAGGGTGGGTGAGCACATCAAAGCCATAATGTCCCTCCTAGTGTTTTTCCTTCACGTTTAATTAAGTTACTGTCATGCGAGTGCAAGGAAGTGGAAGTGCATCAGTTCTGGAAATGAACGGTTCGATTTCATAAATGCATGGTTTACATGCCTACATGTGTTGCTGACTAAAGAGTCTTTTGAAGCAAGGTTCTGTGGAAGGGTTATGAACATTTAATATCTTACCTGTTGTAGATAGCACTTTGAACAACTTCAGTTTGGGAAACTAGTTTAATTCTGATTGTATTGATGAGCACATTAGTCCAATTGGGACCAATATATAGGTTGATTGCTGTTGTCTTCTTACTTCTAACCTACAAAGCCATCAACAACCTAGCTCCATCTTGTATTTTATATGTTATTGTTCCATATTTTCCTAACAGAGCACTTCACTCTCAGACTGCAGGTTTACTTGTGGTTCCTAGAGTTTCCAAAAGCAGAATGGGAGGAAGATTGTTCAGTTACCAGGCTCCTCTCTTGTGGACCCAACATCCAGTTTCTGTCTGTGAAACTGACACATTGTCCAGTTTTAAGACTGGACTTAGGTCTTTCCTTTTTGATAAATCATATAGTTATAGTTGGCTTGTTATGCTGCTATAAGCTTAGACTACTAGAGGACAAATTGACCTCATTTCCTTAAATGAATTAGTAAAATTGAATATTTTTATTTTGATAATACAGTATTACTATCTTAACGTGATTCTCGACCTGCCATTGTGTATCTGTTTCTCCTTCCTGTTCCTACCAAACCCAACCAGTCAAAGCAGATGGCCGCTTGTCCTGAGTCTGGTTCTGCTAAAGGTTTCTTCCTCATGAGGAAGTTTTTTCTTTCCGCTGTTGCCTTCTTGTTTGCTCAAGATGAGAGTGTGTGATGGAGTTAAATTCAAAGCAGTCTGCTCCTCAGATAAATAATGTTAAATTCTTGTTTTTATATGAATGTTTGTGCTCAGTGCCCTGAGATGACTTCTGTTGTGTCTTGGCGCTATATAAATAAACTGAATTGAAATTGCATTGTAGTTCGTTCAAAAATGACTTCAAGTTGTACATTGCTGTCAATTTCACTCAGTGTGGTAACTCTGCCAGTATTATGAAACTCCTGTTGGAAGTATCCCAGGCTAAACCAGAAGTGCTACAGCTAGCTGTTGCTATTTGTTCTAGCAATTATAGAATTTTAAAGGTGTAGTGTGAAATTGATGGAGATCTGAAGTTCAAGATACAGAGATTATACAGTAAGAACTACAGAAATGTATTTAGAAATTCGAGCTGTTGTAAGAAGGTGGTAATTCCCTTTGGTCGTGGTCCTACGTTAGTCATTAGCTCATCAGTCCAGTCAGAACTAGGCCTGTCGCGATAAACAATAAATCAATTAATCAAATGAAAATGATCAACCTCATTTTCATTTATCAGCTTTATCGTTTCTTTGTGTCTCTCTTTCTGCTGAAGACTAGGGATGGGGCAGATCCGATCCAGTATCGGTATCCGATACCAGCATAATTTAAGTATCGGATATTGGAGCCAACCTGCCGATATTTCCGATCCAGCTTCAAAGAGCACTTGTGTTCCATCATATTCTGTGACTGCCGTCTTAACATTATGTGAGTTAAAACCAATGAAGACACTCACAACAGGAAACTCACAAACTTTAACAGTATAGTCCTTATAGTATAGAAAACATTCCAAAATGCACATAACTTTATAGTCTCAGTACAAATATTTAATTATACAGATTCACATACCTGAACAGTATCGGATCGGGAAAGTATCGGTATCGACCGATACCCAGTTCTTAAGTATCGGTAGGCTATCGGATCGGAAGTGAGAAATGTGGATCGGTGCATCCCTACTGAAGACACTGAATGACAAAAGGCTCAACTCCAGTGCTCTTCACTGACCCCTCCCTTCTCTTTTCTCTTTAAAATCTGTTGTAATCAGTCCAAAATCAAGTTTTTGGATCATTAAAAGCAGCTAAGCTGAAAAGCTAAGCTACAAGCTAAGCTAACAGGCCGACCTTGGGAATAAACCTCCGTGTTGTCGAAGCTCCAAAATTCACCGTTGAAACCCGTGCCTTTGTATAAAAAGTTGTTTATCTCTGCAAAAAGAAGCTGAGAACTTGTTTACTGATGTTTTATTAAAAGCTTTGTGTGAAAAATCCTATGCTAAAGAGCTCAAATCACAGAGCATCCACCATGTCACCATGTCAGCCCATGTAATGTCAAGGGCCCTCCCTCCCTTTTTTCTTAAAGATACAGATGGTCAAAAAATACACGCAAAACAAATAAACATTTCTTTTAAAATTTGACAATTAATTATTGTTACATTTCAAACAAAATTATCGTTTATCAAAATAATTTCAGAGACAATTATTCGCCCAGCAAAATTTGTTATCATGGCAGGCTTAGTTAGAACTAATATGAATTTGTCCACGTCTGTCAATCAAAGAGCCATTTAGAAGGATAAAGTATTAAATTGTTCACGTGGTCCACAAAACCCCACATCAAAAGATCTAAACCATTGATTTAGGGATGAAAATCTTGCAGGTTGCTTGTGTGGAATACATGTATGCAACTATATTGTAGCAATGTTACGAGGTAACAGAGGACTGACAAAAAAGGGATATATTACACTACAGTATGTTGTTTAAGATAATTGCTGGAGTAGAGTAGTGCCAGTCCGCCCTGAAGTCATCAGTTTGGCCTCTTAATGGTATTTGTTTTTCTGTCTTCTACTTCACCGTTGGAGCCAGTGTCCCACGGAGCTGGCAACCCCTGAGTATAAATAGGTTAATATCTCCAATTTGGAGGTCAAGCAGACAAGCCAACAGACACTCTCATTCTTCATCTCCTTGACTAGAGTCAGGTGATGACAGCAATTCAGGAGCAGACAAATCATACCTCCACTGTAAAATCACTGTGTGCTATGGTAGTTTATCAGCCAAGGAGAGCAACAAGATAAGAGGCACCAGACGGCCAAGCAGCTCCAGATCTCTTCAACTTCTCCACAGTTGTGTTCCGCTTGTCACTGTAGAGCTCTGACAAGGGTGGAGAGTAAAACTTTCTGCAGTCTAGACAACACGTTTGATCTAAAACTCATAAAAGTATTAAAGGTTTGTTCCGAAATGTCTCAAGAATGGTTAAACAAAATGGGTATTTATCTCTCTTATAACTGAACGACCATGTGTGTGTTTTATTTTGTTCTTTTGTCAGTGGCAGTTATTCACAAAAAATAGTTTTGCATTCTAATCTAAATTTCAAGCAACATGTAAAGAGAATTTCACATATAATTAAACTTAATCTGGCAAACTTCAAACATATAAGACCTTCTCTGACAACAGAATCAGCAAAGGCTTACATGCATGCCATGATCTTCAGCCATATAGCCTATTGTTATACTACATGGTCTCACACTTCAGAGATCGTCATGAAGCCCCTAAAGTCTCTTTTTAAGAAAACACTGAAAATTTTTGACAAAAAGCCAATACAGTATCATTACTGCAACATCATAAATAAGTACAAAATTTTGGATTTTAATAGCTATCAGATTTTTATGGACGTTTGCCTGATTTTTAAAGTTTTAAATGGACTTGCTCCTCCTCCTTTAATATATTTTATAAGTAAAAAAACAAGTACAGTAAACACAAGAGCACTGACCAGAGGAGATTGTGATGTGCAGCGGCGCAGGACTAAATTTGGCCAAATGGTGGTGTCCATCAGAGGCACACAGTCATGGAACACACTGCCAGTTTCCATCAGGAACTGTGGCACCTACTCCAGCTTTAAAAAATCTCTGAAACTTTGGCTGAAAACTAATCAGAAGTGCACTCATGTGTAGATTACTTTGTCTATTCTTATGGCATCATATTTTTATTGTAATTTTATGTTGTGTTATGTGCTATATAGGTGATGTTTGTATTTTTCTCCGCTCTTTTGTTTTATGGGACGTTTCTTATTCTTACCTGCCTTAGGACAACGGATGCAAATTAGCTATTGTGCTAACTCCGGCATATTTACATTGATGCTAACTGCTGTTATGTTGATTAATATGCATTGTCCTAACTTAAATAAATAAATAAATGAATGAAATGAATAT